>VMDR010001274.1:0-136003 GCA_007922815.1 Macrotus californicus | reverse complement strand
TTACTATAAATGATCAAATATACTAATTCATTATAAGAAAATATAAACAGATGCAGACAAATTTTTCCTATTTGTCATAATCTCCCAATGATCAGAAATGCACTAAGATTCTAGAGACTTAAAATTAACATAATTAGGTTTGAGATCTGCTTACCAATAATTAAAATTTACCATCCTTCTTTTAATAAAAGGAAGCAGTCTTGAGGTATTCATCAAGTAGAAGGTAAAATAGTCTTCTGCGAAGGGGCAATTTCCCAACCAAAAAATTATTTCTATAGCTTTTAATCTTTTAAAGGGAAGCTACCAGCAGTCACAATTATGAAGATATATTGTAAGTGAAAACATTAAATAAAATGTGCTTCCATTTACTTTTTCACATTTCCAACTAAAACAGAAATACAAGTTTAAGACTCATCAACTCCCTCCCTAATACATGCCAAAATGTTAACAGAGACAGCTGAAGGGAGAAATACGTGATTTCTTATTCTCTTCTTTTTACGTCTATATAATCTTCCAAATTTTCCCTCAGTGAACATTTATTTGTATATTCAAAAAAATCTCACTTAAAAATAAACCAAACATAATATAATAAAGGTTGATTTAGAAGGGCTCTCCACGCTGCGCCAAGTATTACCGATATGATTCACCATTAAAGATAATACCTCCACACCTTCTCCCTTCCCAGCACTAAAATGCTGGGGTTTTAGGTCCTATTACTCTTCTGCTGCACCCTCATTTCTACGTACATAAACGCTTTTAATTTTTTCATAAAACAAAGTTCTCACTCATCTTAAACAGTCCTATTTTTAAAACCCACCTCTAAATTTCGCTATAGCAAAATTGGGGTGGGGATGGTTTTACCCACTAAGTACAACTTCGTGAGGCCACCATCACTTTAGCTACGGAAAACTCAAGGCCGGGTAAACTACACGTCCCGCCATGCATTGCTGCCTTGTTCAGAGTAGGTCTCTACGGAAACAGAAAAAAAAAAATCTACAAGTCCCACCTGTTACTTCGTTTCTAAACACCTCCCGCACTTTCAGCTCCAAGAGCAAACAACAACAAGAGCCCCGTGACCTCACGTCGGCTCCGGGAGCCCAGACGAGCCGGGGCCCGAGGTCAGGCGGCCGGTCTGCGCCGGCCGGTCCAGAACCCCCAGCTCCTGCGCTCCCTCTCCTTTCCGGGGCTGGGTGCACGCACAAGCCTTCTCCTGTGTGCATCCGACGGGGGCTCTTCGGCCGCACAAGGGAGAAGGACCGGTTACTGGGCCAGCACGACACACTTCCCCCAGCCGGGGCGGGGGCTACCGCAGAGTGGGGTGAGAGCGACGCGACCCCGAAACGTAGCTCCACAACACCTAGAGGGCTCGTTGCAATCGCAGGGAGAAGCAGCCCCAGCCCCGCGGCGACCCTCTTCCGCTGGGCGCCTCCATTCCCACCAGGATCACAAGCCGACACTAACCGCCGCCTCTCGGCGCGATTTTGTGCCCCCTCAGCCGGGTCGCTGGGCCAATGACCTCCCTTCCCCGGCGACCGGAGGTCGGCGAGGGAACAAAATCCTCCCAGCCTTCCCCTGCGCTGCTTCCCCTTACCGTCTTGGCGGCCTCCGCCCAGGTCCTGCCCTTCTTCCTACGGCCCTTTTCCCTCATGTCGGGTCTTGAACTGACTGGGAGGCTCCCGTGTCCGGGCTCCGGCCGCCCTCCCTCCCTGCTCTGCCCTGCGCTGTTTTTCCCGCGGTGCCGGGAAAGGTGGGAGAAAGGGGAAG
Organism: Macrotus californicus; assembly: GCA_007922815.1. Classification (NCBI taxonomy): domain Eukaryota; kingdom Metazoa; phylum Chordata; class Mammalia; order Chiroptera; family Phyllostomidae; genus Macrotus; species Macrotus californicus. The sequence goes on along the minus strand of VMDR010001274.1, from coordinate 134,239 downwards.
TCAGGCCGGACGAGCACCCAAGCAGAGGAAGCGGCGGGGTGGCGCGCGGGGGGGTAGGGAGGGCGTCTATGAGGCGGCCGGTCCTCCTGCTGCCGTTGCCACTGCTACCGCCGCTGCCATATTGGGTCCTTACTGTACAGGCAGCCGCTACGGTCATGTGACGGCTCCCGCGCGGCCGTCACTACTGTACGCAGTCGGCGGCGCGAACGAGCGCGCGCGCGCCCCCGCCCACCGCGCGCGGCTGCAGGGAAAGCGACGGGGCGGTCCGCGGCAACTCGCCACGCCCACGCACTTCCGCTCTCCGCCTCTCGTCCGGAGCATGCGCGGGAGGACAGTCCGACTGTAGTCGGTTTGGGGCGTCTGGCTCTCACGCCGACCCCGAAAATCTGCGTGCGGAAGCGGAACCTGATCCATCCCGGAAGGCTCATTGAAGGAATTGCGACCGCGTGCGAGGCGCCGCCTTGGCTGTAGAAACTTGGAATAGGCAGCCTGTACCCTCAAGGAGCGATCCTCCCAGCTGTCACTTTCAGTAAACCTCGAACTTGCGTTTTTCTATTTGTCTGTGTTTATCTTTACAAGGGTTACCTTTACGAAGATTTGCAACAGTTTTCTTATACTTAATGGATGAAGCAATGTGAGATTGAGTAATTTACCAAGCTCACAAATCTAGGATGTAGAGAAACCGGGGATCAGATTGCCACCTAGAGCCTTTGCCATCACCCTGGAATGCCTCTCAGACTTAGGCGACATTTTGTTAAGGCCACCAATAACTACATTCGCGTTATTACATGTGAATCGTCTCTTCAGGCGCCCAAATGGTGTCTTTTTTATCTTGGTGAGCTCAGTGCCGACACGGTCCCTGTATGTAAGACTCACCAGTAAATATTTGCTGAATGATTCAGCTGTGTCTGTGGCCAGAAACCATTATTTGCAGTGTTCATGGCAGCCTCCTTAAAGATTATCTTCCGTCGCATTATCCACGTCTTTATACTTTGCAAAATAAAAAGAATGTGTAATAGCACCTCCTGATCTCCCAAATCCACCTGCTTCAAGAAGCAGCTTCTGGTCTACTAAACTTATATTCTGAAATAGGCCTAAGAGTTGGGTTGTTTCTTGGAGGAAAGACAGGTGAGAGCAATCCTTGGAGTCCGTGGATGGGTTTCAGAAGTTCATGGACTCCCTAAAGTTATAGACAATATTTTGTGTGTGTTAATCGTTCATTTCTTGAGAAGAGGATTCAAGACTTTTTCTCACTTTTTCAAAAGGGGCCTGTTAACACTAAAAAGAAAAGTCTTAATAGGGAGTTTGAGGAGCCACCTAGATACTAATATTTCTCTTGAAGTAATTGTCACACATTCCTTTAGTAACTCATAGTGTTATCCATCTCTCTAATGCCTAGGTCTGTAGTCAGTTCAAGAAACCCCTCTCCATTTCCAGCTGTTGACTGGGACTTGCCATCAGCCCTGTTCCCTGCAGTCTACCTCATCTTGGTTTTGTACCCTGCTAGAACAGCTACTCCCACTTACAGTCATGCACTGCACAGTGAGATTTTGGTCATCACCTGACCACATATATGACAGTGGTTCCATAAGATTTTGGTGGAGCTGAAAAATTTCCATCACCTAGTGACATGGAAGCTTTGATAATGCCATAGCACCACACAGTACTCAGGTGTTTGTGGCGATGCTGGTGTAAACAAACCCACTGCACTGGCTGTCTAATAGAAGTGTAACACATACAATTACGTGTGGCACCTGACACTCGACAATGATAAGAAAGGACTGTTACTGGTTTATGTATTTATTGCACTATACTTTTTATCATTAATTTAGTGTACTCTCTATTAAGAAAGAAAAATGTTTGCCCTGGGCAGTGTGGCTCAGTTGGTTGGAATGTGGTCCAGGACACCAAAAGGTTGTGGGTTCGATCCCCTGTTGGGTCGCATGTAGGAGGCAATGGATTGATGTTTCTCACATCAATGTTTCTCTCTCTCTCTCCCTCTCCCTCCCTGCCTCTTCCTCTCTCGCTAAGATCAATAAACATATTTTTTAAAGTTTGCCGTAGACAGTATGCCCTGTTACACTGGCAGCAGCCTCCTACATCTGGTGATTACTGTCCATTGATTGCATCGTTTTCTCTCGTGCGTGATTTGATTCCACATAGTTTTGTACAATGACATGCTGTACAGGCTTGTAGCCTGGGAGCAATAGGCTGCACCACACAGCCCCGGTGTGCAGTAGGCTGTGCCATCTAGGTTTGTGTGAGTGCATCTATAAAGCTCACTTAACGATGAAATCACCTAATGATGCATTCCTCAGAATGATTCCCTGACCTTAAGTGGCAAATGACTACATTTCTGGAGCTCTATCCCCAGATTTTCATTTCTTTTTTTTTTTAAGAGGCAGATTTTAATCCTTACCTGTGGACACGATTATTGATTTTAGAATGAGGGGAAGGGAGGGAGGGACAGAGGGAGAGGAACATCACTGTGAGAAGGAGACATTCACCAGTTGCCTCTCACATGCACTGAGTGGGGACTGAACCCGCCATCTACACATGTACCCTGCCTGGGAATCAAACCACCACTTTTCAGTTCACCAAACAACACTCCAACTAACTGAGCCACCAGGGCCTCAGTTCTCATCTGAAGGGCCCTGGCTGGTGTGGCTCAGTGGATTGAGTGCTGGCCTGCAAACCAAAGGGTCACCGGTTTGATTCCCAGTCAGGGCATATGCCTGGGTTGTGGGCCAGGTCTCCAGCAGGGGGAGCATGAGAGGCAACCACATATTGATGTTTTCCTCTCTTTCTCCATCCCTTCCCCTCTCTAAAAATAAATAAAATCTTAAAAAAAATAAAATATTTAATCTCAAGGGTAGGGTCTGTGGTATTGTAGTTCCTAGTTTTGAAGCTTCCACAGATCTGGATAATTTATTGTTATTAAATTATAATTCCCCAAAAAGTATTTTTGTTCCAATGTTTATTAATTCAACTTGTTATGCCTATTTGCATGTCTTGTATCATTTCCACTATAGTTCTGAATGTCCCTAAATGTTCTGTCTCTACTGTCATCTTATTCAGGCCCATCCTTCAAAGGATGCCAGATCTTCTTAAACTCCCCCTTACCCCTTCTATAACACTCTCCATAGTTCCTGGTGAAGTCAAACTTTCTTAGCCCTACTTCTGCTTTAGCCGCCTCATTTGGCTAATAACACAGATCCATGCATCATGTAAAAATTACTGGCCATCAGGTACAGCCTCACCTTGCCTTTCTTCAGCTGCTAAGTTTACCCATAAACTTGCCAGTACTAACGTCCTGCTTAGCATAGGTTTATCTCCCTTGAGTACACTGCATACCATGCTGTATACAAGACCCAACCCTTCTTGCCTTTTTTTAAAAAGTTGTTCCTTAAGCTATCCCTATTTTTTTCATTATTTTCTAATTCTGACTCCCCTCCACCCCTTTCTACAAGCATTCTCAAGATCCCTCTAGCTTAAATAAAGAAGTCTCTTTACCATACTGCCCTACCAAATTATCTTTCTCCTGTCTTTGCCCATAAATATCATGAAAGTGTAACCTATACTTACTGTCTGCACTTGCACAGTATCCACCCACTCTTCTGCCCTTTTTTTGTTAAAGATTTTTATTTATTTATTTTTAGAGAGAGGGGAAGGGAAGGAGAAAGGGAGAGAAATAGCAATGTGTGGGTGCCTCTCATGTGCCCCCCACTCGGGACTTGGCCTACAACCCAGGCCTGTGTCCTGCCTGGGAATCAAACTGGTGACCCTTTGTTTTGCAGGCTGGCACTCCATCACTTGGGCCACCCCAGCCAGGGTTCTTCTGCCCTTCTAAATGTAACAGCCCTTTCCTCTACATTAAGAAATAGCAGCAGCACTAACGGAAGAGAAGAATCTGTGCTTGGATGGCAGAAGCGGGAGACTGTGAGTATAGTGGGCACTGTAGGTCAGCTGCAGTGGCGGAGCCTGTATTTCATCCAACTCCTCTCTCTTGAGAAGCTCCCCTCGGAAACAGAAGCCCGCCAGAACCTAGAAGACCTGCGCCAAGCACTTACACAAGCGGGTGATGCCAGGGATAGAAACGGGGACTGTAGAGGACACTGCCATTCACTTGCCATGTGCCTCCTTGGGACTGAAGAATTCAATCCCCAAGCTGGTGGGAGTTTTCTCTGGAAGCTTCCTCAGCTGAGTAGAGCCATTTTGCCCAAAGTCACTTCTCAGGACAGCTGGCGCTCAGTGACTGGTTGAGGCAGGGTGTTAAAGGCCTGGCCACCTTACCCCCACTCAGCACAACCCAGCTTCGGAGCTCCCACGGAACTGAGTGCAGCGTTTGTGAAAACTGCATCAGAGCCTAACTTCTCATTCTGCCCAGTTCTGCTGCCTCCACTTCCCCACAGGTGTGGACCCTGAGGGCACTCTAATAAACTTCCTGCATGCTGACCTCCAGCCCACAGCCCACTTCCTGGAGCCCTGCTCTGCAACAATGCTGGTGTATACATATGAAATTTCTAGAAGGATACACAAGAAGTTATTAAAAGGAATCTGAGAGTAGTGGGACTGGTGATTGGGGGTTATGGGAAGATTTTGTTTCTTTTTTAATAAGAAATATTAATCATGATTATTAGTGAGAGCTAACTAATAGTTTTCCAAGAGAGGGAGTTATTTTCTTCCTTTTCTTCCTAGATTTGCTCTATTGCCACTTGGGAAGCAATCTAAAATTTATTGAATTAAGTAGATTTATCCCATGGGGAAAACTACGCTATAGCACCCCTGCTAAAACATTACACTGCACCCCAGAAATAAAATGAACAAATGTGGACAATTCCCAAAAGAGGAAATTCATTAGGTAATAAAATTTAAAAACAATACCTACTTCATGAGTATCAGTGAAATCTAAATTAAAATATAATTAACCAATAAAAGAATTTATTTAAGAATCCTGATTAAACATGTTTGTATAAAAATTAATAAGTTTTGCCCTGGCTGGTGTGGCTCAATGGACTGAGCACCAACCTGTGAACTGAAAGGTCCCTGGTTCGATTTCTGGTCAGGGCACAAGCGTGGGTAGTGGGCAAGGTCCCCACTTGGGGCATATTAAAGGCAACGGATCGATGTTTCTTTCCACCTCTTTCTTCCTCCCTTCCCCTCTCTCTAAAAATAAATAAATAAAATCTTTTTTAAAAATCAAGTTTTACCAGAGGCTGGGGGCAGAGGAGAATGGGGAGTTATTATTTAATGGGGGCAGGGTTTCAGTTTGGGATGACGAAAAAGTTCTATTATGAGTGTACTTAATACCACTAAATTGTACTCTTAAAAATAGCATTTGTGCCCTGGCCATTGTGACTCGGTTGGGCATCATCCTGCAAACCAAAGGGTCACAGGTTGAACGGTTCCAGATCAGAGCACATGCCTGGGTTGCAGGTTTGGTCCCAGGTCAGGACATGTATGAGAGGTTACTGATTGATGTTTGTCTCTCATATCGAGGTTTCTCTCCCTTTCTTTCTCCCTCCCTTCCTCTCTTTCTAGCATCAATAAAAGAAAAACAAAAATTTTTAATAGCATCTGCTCTGGCCCTGGCTGGGTACCTCTGTTGGTTAGAGCATTGTCTGGATACACTGATTGTTGTTTTGATCCCAGTTCAGGACACGTACAAGAATCAATCAATGAGGCCTGGTTGGTGGTCCTCAGTGGATTGAGTGTGGGCCTGCGAACCAAAGGGTCTCGGTTTGATTTCCAGTCAGGGCACATTCCTGGGTTGCAGGCCAGGTCCCCAGCAAGGGGTGCACAAGTGGCAGCCACACACTGATGTTTCTCTCCTGTTTCTCTCCTTCCCTTCCCCTCTCTCTAAAAATAAATAAATAAAATATTTTAAAATTTCTTTAAAAAAATAAAAAAGAATCAACCAATGCTCTCTCTCTCCCTCTCTCTTCTTTCCTCTCTCTCTAAAAGCAATACATTTTTTTTAAAAAAAGAGCCCTGGCTGGTGTAGCTCAGTGGATTGAGTGCAGGCTTGTGAACTAAAGAGTTGCAAGTTCGATTCCCAGTCAGGGCACATGCCTGCAATGCGGGCCAGGTCCCCAGTAAGGAATGTGTAAGGCAACCACACATTAATGTTTCTCTCCTCTTTCTTCCTCCTTCACCCACTCTCGAAGAAGAAAAATAGCATCTGCTCTGATCTTTATTTTCTTCCTACCATTAACTATGAGCTTAGTTTGTTATTCCTTTTCTAGTACTTTTTAAAAAAAATTTTATTTGTTTTTAGAGAGAGGGGAAGAGAAGGAGAAACAAAGGGAGGGAAAAAGCATTGTGAGAAAGAAACAGGGATCGCTTGCTTCTTGCATGCACCCCAACCGGGCACCAGGCCCACAACCCAGGCATGTGCCCTGACCCAGAATCAAATCAGTGACCTTTTGCTTTATGGGACAATGCTCAACCAATTGAACCACGCCGGTCAGGGCTCTAGTTCTTTCAGGTATAAAGTCAGGTTGTCTATTTGAGAGATTTTTTTTTTTCTTAACGTAAGAGTTTAGTGCTATAAACTTCTCTCTTAGAACTGCTTTGCTGTATCCCGTAGGTCTTGGTATACTATATTTGTATTTTCATTTATCTCAAGATATATTTTGATTTCTCATTGATTTCTTTGACCCATTGGTTGCTCAGGACCATGTTGTTTAATCTCTGCATATTTGTAAATTGTCCAATTTTCTTGTAATCAATTTCTGTTATTACATCATTGTGAGTAAGAAAGATGCTTGATAGGATTTAAAAATTCTTAAATTTATTAAGGCTTGTTTTGTGGCCTAACATATGAGCAATCCTGGAGAATGTTCCATGTGTGCTTGAGAAGAATGTGTGATCTGATGCTTTTGAATGGAATGTTCTGTAAATGTCTTTTAAGTCTATCTGGCCTACGTGTCATTTAAGTCCAATGTTTCTTTATCGATTTTCTGCCTGGATGATCTACCCATTGTTGAAAATGGGGTAGTGAAGTCCCCTACTATTATTGTATTGCTATCTATTTCTCCCTTCATACCTATTAATATTTGCTTCTATGTTGAGTGCATAAATATTTACAAATGTTATATTCTCTTGATGAATTGATCCCTTTATCATTATATAATGACCTATTTGTCTCTTGTTACAGTGTTTGACTTAAAGTCTATTTCGTGATGTAGGTATAGCTACACCTGTTTTCTCTGGGTTTCCATTTGCATGGAATATCTTTTTCCATCCCTCTACTTCCAGTCTATGTGTGCCCTTAAAGCTAAAGTGAGTCTCTTTTAGGCAGTATAGGGTTTTGTTTGTTTGTTCGTTTTTATCCATTCAGCCACTCTGTATCTTTTGATTAGAGAAGAAGGAAAAACATTTTTTTAAGTTACTTCTGTTCGTATATTAAAAAGATACTCAAGTACTCTTTTTTTAAAAAGATTTTATTTATTTATTTTTAGACAGAAGGGGAGGGAGAGAGAAAGAAAAAGAGAGAAACATCAGTGTGTGGTTGCTTCTCGTGCACCCTCCCACTGGGGACCTGGCCCACAACCCAGGCATGTGCCCTGATCAGGAATCGAACCAGCAACCCTTTGGTTCTCAGGCCAGTGCTCAATCCACTGAGCAGCACCAGTCATGGCTCAAGTACTCTTTATATTTGTGTTATGTTTCAGTTTGGGCCTAGATTAGGCAAATAATGCAGGTAGTAATCAGAATGCATTACCATTAACTTAAATAAATACCCAGTTTAATTAAATGGATTAACGTAGTATATTTTAAGACCAATAGCCAAATACTGAGGACCAGAAAGGAATGCAAGACCACAAAGAGTGAGAACATGTTCATTATTATATCTCCAGTGCCCAGAATAGTACCTTGTAAGAGGAATTGCTCAATACATTTTTACTGAATGAATAAATAGATAAATGAATGAATAAGACACAATCCCTACTCCCAACTGGCTCATATTAAAGTAAGAAAGACCTGTTAAAAAAGTAAATACTATACAATCATAAACGTGTACGCAAGATCCCAAAGTGACACAGAGGAAAGGTGATAAACCCTGTGGGAATCAGTGCTGGCAAAGCTCCAAGGAGGAGTCTTTTAGATTAAGGTTTAGAATGACAACCAGTGTAGAAAGTGGTCGAGCAGGGAGAATAAACGACATTGGAAGCAGGGGACCAGCTAGGAGGGCTTTGCAGTACGCAGGGGTCATTATATCCTCGAGTTGTAGTTCAGGACTCCTAACCCGGAGTCCAGGGGAGGGTTCCATTAGCTTAGACAAAATGACGTTTTTATTTTCACTAACTTTAAACTGACTGGTCACCTATGACTTTGTCACTAACAGAAGTCACAGATATTTTTATACTGTATCACAGTTGAGATGTCTGGAACTAGTCTTACAATGATCACAACGTCACAATTTCAGTATTTTAGACCTGCCACCAGGTCTTGTTGTTTGATGCATTAATAATGAAGCACACCTATCACTATAACATAAATTCATTTTTTAAATAAGCTGATCACTGTAGTCAGTATAAAGGTCTTTGTAAGCTTATGTATTTTCTTACACATTGAAAGAGATTCTGGGAAGGGATCCAGAGCCTTCAACAAACTGACAAAGGGATTCATAGCAAAAACACACACACAAAAAAAAACAAAAAAACAAATAAGGAAACACACAACAGGTGGTAGAGTCATTAAGAACCTTCCTCCCAACTGAGATCGAGAAATGAAACCCTGTTTCACCACACAGCATGTGACTTCAGACACATTTTTAAAAATATCTTCCTTGGCCTCAGTTTTCTCATGTGAAAAATGGGTGTGATATTGATAGTATCTTCATAAGTTTGTGATAAAGATAAATGCACATAAAGAGCCTAAAATAATGTCAGGTATACAGTCAATATTCAATAAATGATAATATTATAACCTGTCTAGACCTTGGTTTCTAAAGAAATTCCAACAAATGATCTCCTAGATCCAGCATCCCTTCAAAATCTAGTCTATTTGTGAAGATTTTCCTAAACGCTAATTAAGGCAACAGCCAAAGAGACCTCATTTTCCCTCCTTCCCCTTCTGAGGATCAATGAAATGTCAACACAAGGTTCTCATTCTCTGCAAAGAACTAACAAGGCAATTCCTAAGAATTAAGGCTGATGTATACACACAGATTTAGAATTGATAGACCTCCCTCTCCTGGAAAATGCCCTAGTCCAGGTCCTCTGAAGCAAGAATCTGGATGCCATTGACAGGCATGAACTAGCTCACTTCACGGCCTTGAAGGGAAAACCAGAGCCGATTTAAGCTGGACTGGACTGCAGGTGGTCAGACTCAGAGATGTAGGAAGCAGGAAGGAAGGCAGAGGATTTGGAGGCCAGCCAGGAGCAAGCTGGGAATAGCCAGGCTGTGTGCTCCTTAGCTACCACCGGCTTTGTCCAGCCAGATGTCCTCAGCATCTCCTTGGTTTTCTGCCTGAGAAATCGGACTATTTATTCTGAAGTTGTCTGAAATTCCACTTTCCCAAATCCTCCTCAGAGGCCAAATACATTTTAAAACGTTCATCCTCGCAAGAGATTTTTTACATCGATGGGGATACAACCTGGACCTAAAATGATTTAAGTTCAAGTCCCAACTTTGTTATTTACTACCTGGGTGAACTGAAGCAATTTACTTAGAGTGTCTAATTTTTGGTCTCCTCATCTACCAAAAATTGGGAAAATTTACTCAATGAAAATCCATTGAACCTATTATATGATGGGCTCGGATTTGGGCGATGAGAATGCAAAAGTAAACCAGATAGGTAAGGTCCTGCTGTCACGGTGCTTTAGGCAAGTGGAGAGAGGAGAGAAATAAATAGACAAAACAGTATCAGATGTTGATAAACGCTTGACAGACAATAAAACAAGTTCATGTGCAAGAGAGTGACCAAGGGGAGCATCTTTAGATTACAAGGAAAGCCTCTCTGCGAATTTGACATTTGAGCTGAAACGGAAGAAAAAAGACAAGAAGGAACTAGCCCCATGAAGATAGGGGTGTGGAGCATTCTGATTAGCGGGAAGGGGAATTTCAGAGGCCCTCGAGCCGAGGGAAGAGTTCGGTCTATCAGCAGAATATAAAGAAGAATGGGATGAGGTGGGGAGGGATCCAGGAAGAGGTGGGAGAGGAGAGCGGGACGGGTGACACCAGAAGAAAGCACAAATGCGGGAAGTAGCTGCTCAGCAGCACGGGCACGGGCACCGGGAGAGAGCGGCCTGGGGCAGGGTGGTGGGGCTGCTTGGCAGTGTTGAGAGACTCCTCTTGAGATGTGTGGTCCTGAATTCAAACTAGAACTGGTTGGCATAGTGGATGTTGTTCTGAGGATTAAAGAAAATGAAAGGCAGTTTTCAATACGTGGTAGGCAATCAAAAAAGTTAAATAGCTATCCTAAAAGGTAGGAAAAAGATGAGGAACACTAAAAAAAACAAACAAACACATTTATTTCTACCTCCTTTGCCCTCCATTAGAGAGGTAAATAATAAACTATTCTGATCTTTGGTTTAAGACTAAGATTTTCTTCTAAACTGAGTCTTTAGGCACCTGGATATTCTAAACCTGAGTGTTTCTGCATGCCAAATACAAAATGCTGTCATCTTTGCTCTTACAGTCTTAATAAACTGGAAGTAAATGTATTTGGTCAGCCCCTTGTAGAACCACTTCCTTATATTTCAAATACAGGAACAGAGCTCATCTTGGTAAACATACAAAATTTGCTTCTCTTTATCTTCTTGAGTGTTCAGACAAAAGACAGATTTCTCCTGGTAACCTTCCAAGATGTTTTCAAATGTTAACTCACCACGCTTGGTACCTGAGAACAACTCTGCAGCCCAGGATCCACATTTATTGCAACTTTCGGTATAATTTCCCTGCAGTGCTGGCCTGGAGATAATCACACCTGAGACTTCCGGTATTTCTATCTCACCAATGAGATCTTTTTGTGACAAACCCCTTTGTTCAGACTTCTTAAGGTTTATAAGCCCTGATATGGAAAAAGCCCTGATACTCATAAGGGATACAGTGGCAACTCGGAATGAACTAAATTTGAACAGGACAGGATCTGGAGTTGGTGCATCCGCTCAGGGGCAGCGGCTAGGAGACAGGTAGGTTGCTGAGAAGTAAAAATGACAACACAATTGATAGGAGGCTAATGAGAAGTCCAGCAAGGAATAATAAATGAGCTCGCCCGCTAGGAGACAGGGGGCGGTGGAGAGGAATCTGAGAGCAAGCAAAATGTGGGATGCTAGGCTTGCAGTCTGACAGCAGGCTGTGAGAACTCCAGCTCTCACACGGCCAGAGAAGTTGAAAAGAACAAGCTCTTTGGGAGCCTCACTGCTGTGTTCTGCAAATGTTTCCCTTAGGTGGTGGTATCTCCCAGAAGCACCATCTACTCCAATGTTCTTGGTTCCTCAAAGAAACCTTCTCCTACACACCCCCACCCCATGGCATATGTGTTCACAAGGTGGAGAAAAGGAGCTACTGAGGTTGTAGCAAATGTGGCTGGTTTCTGACGCATCTACTCAGCGCTCGGCGCTCCTGCACATGCTCACAGCTGCTTCCTGCAGGCCTCTGGGACTCTCTGCCTGAGAGTTTTCCCTCGTCACTAGAGCAGTCTTGACTCATGAGCAGGGCAGACTAGAAAAGCCAAGTCTTAATGCCCCCTAGGAGCAACTGTCAAACAAGGGTTGACTGGAGTTGGTATAGAAATACAGATTTTGGTAACTTATTGCTACAAAACAAACTATTCCCAAACCAGTGGTCTAAGACAATGATTTGTTGTTTCTCATGATTCCGTGGGTGGGCTGGGTAGGCTGGGTTGTTCCTCTTCTGGTTTTGCCTGTAGAGCTGTATCCAACTGCAGAGTTAACTGAAAGGTCCAGGCTGGCATCACTTACATGGCTTGCAATTTACCTCAGCTGCTGGCTCGTGATACTTTGGTATTCTTCCACATTGGCCTTCTTTCCTTTACTGGGGTAGACCAGCTTCCTTACTCCGTGGACTTACAGCATATGAAGAGGCCAAAGGCAGAAGGTGCAAGGTGTCTCAAGGCCTAGTCTCTGAAGCTGGCACAATACCACTTTTGCCATTATTATTATTAGTCAAAGCAAGTCACAAGATCATCCCAGATTCAAGGGGCTATAGACCATGGTGCTCCTAGGAACAAGATACATAGGTAGACAGTAAGGGTATTACTTGACTTTTATACTAAAAAAAAAAAAAAAAAAAAGATCAAGAATTAATGAGACACACTCCAGGGTGAGCCCCTTCCCCCATGAGTCACCTTCTTTTATCATTCTCTCTCCTTGAGAACCCATGCCTTGCTAATTGCCAATAGATTATGTCATTTAAAGAACTCCATCTTTGCTTTGACTGATGTGGCTCAGTGGGTTGGGCATTGTCCCGTAAACCAAAAGGTCACTGGTTCAATTCCTGGTCAGGGCATATGCCTGGGTTGTGGGCCAGGTCCCCAGTTGGGGACGTGTGGGAGGCCACTGATCGGTGTCTCCCTGTCTTTCTCCCTCCCTTCCCTTCTCTCTAAAAGTCAATAAATGAAATTTAAAAAAAAAATGAAAAATTAAAAAATTCCATCTTAGTCAACTGAACTGAGAGATCCTCCTGCTGGCCTTGAAGAAGCAAGCTGCTAAAAAGTAAACTGCCTTTAAGAGAGAAGACCATGTGCCAAGAGCAGCCAGTCCCTCTGTCCTATGACAGCAAGGACCTACATTTGACCAGTAAACATGTCAACTTGGAAGAGTACTCCAAAGTCCAGAGAGGAGCTCCATCCAGAAAGGAGTTCCAGAAAGGAACTCAGCCCATCTGACACCTTGATTACAGCCTTGTGAAACCTCAAGTGCAGGATCCAGCTAAGCCACGCCTGAACTTCTGACCCACAGAAAATGTAAGAAACTAAAAGAGATTTTTTTTAAGCTGCCAAGTTTGCTGTAATTTGTTATGCAGCAATATACAGCTACTATGAGTGGGTAGAAAGCTGAGGACAGCCCCCAGGATGACAATCACAGCCCCTCCCCCAGTTTTCAGACCTGAGCCAGCTCTCGCCCCTCGAGCCCATCAATTGAAAGACATGTCGAGTCCCCTTGAGGAAGGACCCCAAAACGCTGCGATAAGCATACACAGTTGTGACTCCCTTAATCCTTCTACAAAAGGATTTATGGCCATTTACCAGAAAAACGGAACAATGAGGGAAAGAGCATCCAGATTTTTCAAGCTCTCCGAGTTGACAGTGGTACCAAGTGACTCAAAACACCAGCCTGGCTCCCTATGGGAGGACCCACTGGATTGGAGGGCTTGGTTCTCAGGTGAGGGCTCAGTAACCTCAACGATGGAGGCCTGATACCCCCCAGAGATGGAGGCAAGCAGCCAAGAGCAGAGAAGAGGTTGACTGAGGGTGAGGAGAATCCAGAAGGAGTGGCAGAAGACAGAGATGATAAATATCATTACAGCTGGGAGTGAGTAATCCGCAGCATGACTGAGCCTGGTTCTACCTCGATTAATTTTTATTGTAGATATTGCCACTGGTTCCCACTTTGAAGAGTCAGTGACAAAACGGGCTTCGTGCGGGATCCAGGTAGATCGCAGTGGAACAAAGTGCACTGGCGCCCCACACCTGGGCACAGACCTCTCCTCACCCTGATGGCCTTTTCCGGCCAACACCTGCGGCCCGGTGCTGCGGGCTTGCTCTGGCCCCAGGTGCACATTTAGCCCACGCTCCCGGCCAGCTGAGATTGCTAGGGTGTTGATGCTCTCAGCTTTCAGGCAGTAACCGAAAGGACGTCTTGCCTTTCTGGGGACAGCTCTGAAACAGGTTCTCAACAGTCTCCCAGAGGCCCCCGTGGGACTGAGCCCTGTGCTCATTAACGCCTCTGCCTGGCCTCTCCTCTGGGTTTCCTTCCTCATTCCCGGAGACTGAAAGTTTTAGGGAAGAGCTTTTATTCCGGGAGTTAAACAATTTGAATTCAAGCTCCGGTAGCTATAAGATCCAGGCAGAGCCCTGGCTGGTGTGGCTCAGTAGATTGGGGTGCTGGCCTGTGAACCAAAGGGTCACTGGTTCCATTTCCAGTCAGGGCACGTGCCTGGGTTGTGGGCCAGGTCCCCAGTGGGGGGTGCTCCAGAGGCAATTGAACACTGATGTTTCTCTCCCTCTCTTTCTCTCTCCCTTCCCCTCTCTAAAACTAAATAAAATCTTAAAAAAAAAAAATCCAGGGGGAAACACAAAGAGTATTACCTGCTAATGTAGTAGCTGTCCCTCAGGAGAACTGGAGGAGAAAAGGAAAACGAAAATGTTTCGTTAACTTCAAAATGCCGCGTGAATTTAAGATATTACTAACATTGAATTGTTAATAATAATTGTAATTGATCGACGCACAACTATTTCCCCTCCTGTAAATTTTAATGCCAAAGAAATGCTCTCTGAGAGTGATATTTGCAGTCTCTGTGTTGCGTAAGGAAGCGGTTTTAAGAGAAAGAGCATATGAGTGTTCTGAGGCCCTTCAAATGAGCCGAAAGAGGGTCATCCATTCTACCTACAAAATAGTTCAGCCCTGCTCTGACCACTGTGACTCAGTGGGTGGGCGTCCTCCCCGCAGACCAAACTGTCACCGGTTCAATTCCCAGTCAGGACATATGCCTGGGTAGTGGGTTCAGTCCCCGGTTGGGGCACAGGAGAGGCAACTGATCGATGTTTCCCTCTCTTTCTCCCTCCATTCCCCCCTCTAAAAAATTAATAAATAAAATCTTTTAAAAAATAAAATAAAATAGTTCAGCCCTGCTTAGGTATTTACATTTTCCACTGAGAGTCCTGTTGGAGAGGAGCCGTGGGCATAGTGCATCGTAGGCCCAAGAGTCAGGGACAAGGAGCCTCTGGCCCTGCTCTGCTTCCCTGAGGTTCCCCGAGGAGCTTTCCCTCCCTCAGGGACAGTGTCCTAGCTACACCCGTGTGCAGAAGGCTCCCTGGGGGTCCTGCTTGCCTGCCTGAGCTCAGTCCTGGTAGAAAAGAAAGGTGGACCCCGAGGGGACCCACCTTTCTGGCTCTCTGCGAGCCCAGGGGGGGGAGCTTCAGCAGGGCCCTTGCCGCGTCAGGCTGGCCTTTCAGGCTGGCCTTTCAGGCTGGCCTTCAGCAGGGGTCCCTGGAAATTAACCTGCACGGTAACTCCTGGGCGTAGCCATCAGCAAGGGCGCCTCCTGTCACCCTGGCTTCAAACAGTGGGTGACACAGTGTCTTTGGGAAGCAGGACTCAGTTTAGGAAAAGCATCAGTGACTCAGCCTTTTCCTCTACCTCGTGTCTATGAGTGGTGCGGCACTCACGTCTACTGACGCGTTAAAGAAAGCCAGAGAAAAACACAAATGTTTGGTGAATGCTTATGATAACGGTAGCTACTGTGCTCGGCAGTGTTCCTCTCCGTCTCAACTTATTATTAAAAATTCGAAACATGGAGAAATATAAAAAATAGTATAATGAGCTCCCATTTATTCATCACTCACTTTCAACACACCCTTTCCTATATATATATATATATATATATATATATATATATATATATATATACACACACTCACACATATATATTTAATTATTTATTTATGTTTAGAGAGAGGGGGAGGGGAGGAGAAAGAGAGGAAGAGAACACCAGTGTGAGAGAGAAACATTGATCGGTTGTTCGGTTGCCTCGCGTACACACCCCCACTAGGGACAGAACCCGCCACCCCCAACCGGGCATGTGCCCTTACCAGCAATCGAACCAGTGCTTTGTGGGATGATGCCCAACCGAGCCACACCAGTCAGGGCCCGAAATTATTTTGAGGCAAATTCCAGATATTACTTTACCCGGAAGTAATATTTCAATATGTATCTCCAAAAGATAAGGACTCTTTTACAATACAACCACAAATCATTAGCATACCTTAAAAATTCACAGTCCCCCTTAATATCAAATAGTCAGTCAGCAGGCACATTTCTCTGTTTATGTATATACGTTAATTTTTAACTGATTCAATCACTTCTCTTTACCATTTTTGACCCCTTCTCTGCCCTTTTTCATGTCTGTGACTCACATGTATTGTCTCCTGTGCCTAGATTGCCCTTTCTTGCCTAACGAGCAAGGCACAGCCTTCCAGGTCTGTTCAGAGAGCACCTGCTGCCGCAGTCTCTCCCTTGTGAAACTCAGCAGCTGGGGGTTACCGCAGCACGGGCACCTGCTCGGCGTGCACACGCCTGACTCTCCTCCAGACTGGGAGCTCCTTGAAGACGTGCATTCTGTTCCCCTAGTCTTTGTAACTGTGGTAACAGGCCTGGAGCCTGGCCCGTGGCATTTGCTTCAGGCCAGCCTATTATTTCTAGGGAGGGCTTCCCAAGGCCTCGCCATTATTCTTGGTGTTGATCTAACCTTTTCTAAAGTTCAATGTCTTTTGCAATGGTTTTA
Source organism: Macrotus californicus (assembly GCA_007922815.1). Lineage (NCBI taxonomy): Eukaryota > Metazoa > Chordata > Mammalia > Chiroptera > Phyllostomidae > Macrotus > Macrotus californicus. Next base: position 117,763 of record VMDR010001274.1, on the reverse strand, counting down.
TTTTCTCCCTGATCTGGGCTGGGGGTTGACCTGTGGTTTTAATCTGAAAGCTTTTCAGAAACCACTGGAGTCAGGATTTTTTTTTTTTTTTTAAGATTCCAGGACTGGTACACAGTCATCCCCCCTTATCTGCGGGGGATACATTCCAAGACCCCAGGGGATGCCTGAAACCGAGGATAGAGCTGAACCCTATGTATACGATGTGTTTTCCTGTGCACACTCACACAACTTCTCACTCAGAGGAAGCTCTTTGTATATCCAAAGTGCAGCATCACAACTCCCGTGCTCTGGGACCGTTATTAAGAAAAACAGGGGTTGCCTGAACACAAATGCTGCAACAGGGTGACAGTCTATCAGATGACCCAGACAGTTACTAAGGGGCTAACGGAGATGCTACACTAGACGAAAAGATGATTCACATCTCAGGTGTGACGGCATGAGATCCCATCACACTCCTCGGAATGGCATGTCATTGAAAACTTATGAATTGTTTATTTCTCGAACTTCCATTTAGTATATTTGGACCATGGTTGACCGTGGGTAACTGAAACCACAGAAAGCAGAACTGTGGATAGGGGGGACAACTGTACAGCAGAAAGACTGAGGGAGGAGAAAGCCACCTGGTCCAGCGGTGGCCTGCTCTGGGATTAATGCAGTAGAAGCTGTACAGAATCTCAAAGAAAAGCATGTTATCCTTGCCCTCTAATTGCCTACAATCTAAAACCTTCTGGTTCTCTGAGGAGGACCTTGTGACACTCTCGCCATTTCTAACCTAATAACAGTTTGATCCCCAGTTTTCAAGTGTTTCTTTAACCTCGGGACTGCACCCCTTCAGGTTCATCTAGCCTGCAGCATGTTACTCATATCACGGCTCTTGAGGAAAGGTGGTGAGCAGACTGCCGGAGCCCAGGTCTCTGGGGCACTCTGCTGGCTCTCTCCCCCGTGGGCCCTGAGACACAGAACCCAGCGCATCAGATCAATCTGTCAACACTCAGTAACTATTTATTGCGTGCCTACTATGTGATTGGTCTTCATAGCACCGTGCTGAACAAGACAGATGGACTTCCATTCACTTGGATTTACATTCTAGGGGGGACGAGGGAGAAAAGCAGTTACAAGCCAGTGGGTCTCAAACTTGCATTTTATCAGAACCACCTGGAGGATCTGTTAAAATACAGATCTCTGTGTGTCCTCCCCCCGCCCCCCCATGTCTGTTTCAGTAGGTCCAGAGGAGGGTCTGAGAATATACATTTCTACATACATTCCCAGGTGATGCTAAAGCTGCTAGTCTGGGGACCACGCTGAGAACCACTAATGGCGACAATAAAATAAATCAAATACCTTCAAGATAATGGCAAGTGCTGTGCTTTTAGAGAACAAATAAGGGTCATGGAGTCGAAATTACCTGAGTGAGCAGCCACTTTATTTTTTAATTTACCATATTACTATTTTTTAAATCTTCACCCGAAGCCCTGGCTGGTTCAGTGGGTTGAGGGTTGCACTGTGAACTGAAAGGTCTCTGGTTCGATTCCAAGTCAGGGCCCCTGCCTGGGTTGAAGGCCAGGTCCCCAGAAGGGGGCGTGCGGGAGGCAGCCCATGCTATTTCTCTCATACATCGATGTTTCTCTCCTTCTTTCTCCCTCCCTTCCCTCTCTCTAAAAAATAAATGAAATCTTAAAAAAACAAAAATCCTCACCCCAGGATACATTCACTTATTTTAGAGAGAGAGGATGGGAGGGAGAGAAAGAAAAAAAACATCAGTGTGAGGACACATCTCTCGGTGGCCTCCCATACAGGCCCAGACTGGGGATCGAACCTGCAACCTTTTGGTCTATGGGCCGATGCTCCAGCCAACAGAGCCAGTTGGGCAGGGACAGCAGCCACTTTTGATTGAGTGGCCTGGGAAAGCTTAACTGAGAGGGTGACATTTGATTTGAGACAGGAATGATCGAAAAGAGACAGTCATCTGAAAGTCCGGGGAAAGGGCTTTCCAAGAAAAGGACTCAGCAAGTGCAAAGGCCCTGAGCAGGGAACAAGCACAGCATGTTAAGGAACGAAACAAGACATTAAAAGTGCTGGTGTAGCGGAAGAGTATTTTGAAGAGGAAAAAGTGATACAAGATTGTCGTAGAATCAGTCAGTAAACAGATCACACAGGTGTCCTGTAGGCCATTAAAAAAAAGTTCAAGTTCAGTTTTTAAAGTACAGTGCAACGCCATCGGAGGGTTTTAAGCAGGGGACTCTTATGTAATCACATTTTAATACATTTTAAATATAATGTCTTTGCTATGAAATATCGTTTTGGCTGTTGTGTGGAGAATGTACCAGGAGGGGCAGGAGGGAAGGGGAACGAAAAGGTAGAAGCGGGGAGGGCCGCGAGGAGGTGCGCGCAGCAGCCTGGGCCGGAATTGATGGGGGAGGGGAAGCAGCAGTGCGAAGGGCGATAATGGTAAGCCATGCAGGGGTGAGGACTTGCTGATGGGGTGGCACTCGGTATAACGCCTTGCCACCTGTAGGCCTTCCGCAAACAGGCGTTAAACGAGTGAGCGAATGAAGCTCCCTTCCTGTCTGAAGGGCCGTGAGTATAGTCCTCAGCTCACTGATGAAACCCAGAATGCTGTAAACGATCGTTCCAAAACTGGATTCCCCTTTTCAGCTGGTAATGGGTTTTGCATAGGTGTGTGAGTGGAACTTTAGCTCTCTTTTAAAATATTTCACTGCTACTCTCCCCGCTTTCTCAGAATTCTTTTCCATTTGGAAAGCAAATTGAGTGGGGGCGAGCCCGGAGCTCCGCAATCCCCCCAGGAGATTTAAGCAGCTGGTCCCAGGGCTCCCGTTGCTGGGAGAGCTTGGGAGCGAGGAACGACTCCTGCCTGCTGCGCTCAGGGCCGAAACCCACTTATTCCTTTCCGTTGCTTTCGTTGAACTGTTTCATTGCCCTTCTTACTGCGTCCCATCCTACCAGAGCAAAATGCAACCAAAAGATGGCTCCAATTTGACGGGAGGAAAGGGCCACGACCACTGTGAGTTGTCAGTGCTGTGACGCACGGCAGCCCCGATCTCTGCAGGAGCCCACAGAGCTGTCATCCTGTTCCACCGACGCTGCTGTCAGGTGTGGAAGAGTGTCCGAAGAGAAGCCACTCCTCAAGGGCTGGCCAAGCCTTTAGCGTTCCCCGGCTCTCCACTGTTTGAGCATTAAGTTTCAAAAGTTAAACGCACGGTTGTCAAAGCAGAAAACCTGTTTTTCTTCGCAGAGTTGACACCGGAATTCTTTTTTTTTTTTTTTTTAAGATTTTATTTATTTTTAGACAGAGGGGAAGGAAGAGAGAAAGAGGGAGAGAAATACCAAATGTGTGGAGGCCTCTTGTGCGCCCCCTGTTGGGGACTTGGCCTGCAACCCAGGCATGTGCCCTGACTGGGCTTTGAACCACTGACCTTTATGGTTTGCAGGCTGGTGCTCAATCCACTGAGCCACACCAGCCAGGGCTGACACCTGCATTCTTGCACCAGTCGAAAGGATTCCCCTTGAACTTCCCTGAGCTTCCAGGTCCCAGGGGGGCCAGAGAGCGGTGCTTGGGCACAAAGCGCTTCCTGCTGCGTCCCTTCGCACCTCCCACCACGCAGTGCCTTTGCGTCCTGTCCTTTCTGAACACGCACTGTGTTTTCCAGATAACATCCCTGGACAGCTCTCTCGCGTCTTTATCTCTTTTCTGCAAACCCATTTCCTCTCTCTCTCTAATATGTATTTGAACCAAGCAAATACAAAACCAGCCCAGCTGCAGAACTGAAGTTGCTTCTTTGCATGTTTAAGTATTATGTTATGTTCTTCAGCCTTCACTTAAAATGTAGATAAGTAAACTATATTATCATATTTTCTCAAAAATAAAAGTATTCTTTTTTTTTAACTTACAATTTCCCACCCTGTGGGCCTCTGGCCCTGGGAAGAGAGACAGAGGTGGGGAGCAAAGAAAGAAGAAAGGAAGGCAACACGCACTTACACCTCCCTCTGTGACAGCGGTTTAATTGCTCCGTTTTCGAAGGGAGATGTCACTTTATCAGCTACACTCCAGGGTTGGCCCTGGCTTGGGAAAGGGGAGGTCACAGGCTGGACCCCAAATATGACCATTTGATACAATTTTTTAAAAATGACTCTTTGTGTGGACATGTGGGACTCTAGAAACTGTCATCTTATCCTCTGCAGAGACCAAGTGCCTGGCTATGTGAGGACGCACGTGTTCAAAAAGCATCTTTGAAAGAGAGGCGTGCCAGCCAAACAGAACACATTCTGCATGGTACCTGATGTGTAACATGGGGGTGTACACCTGTGTGTGTGCATATATGAGCACATGGACATGTGTGGGCACGCACACACCCACCACATGCTCAGCAGCAACACTCTGCAGACACTCAGCCATCCGTGAGTGCTGCCCGTGAACAGGTCACAGTCCCAGGGTGGGTTGGGCAGCTCTTAGTACCCATCCTTAATAAGCCCCTGAGAACCATAAATCAATATATTTAAATTATTTATGTAGCTATTGTTCAATTTCCTGCATGTGTGCATATGTTTATTTATTTCAAATTTTCTGACTTGGCATGTATTAATCTTATAAATAAAAAAAGTATTACATTAAAATGTTTCTATCATAGTACTTGCCTACTAAGGGTCTCTATCAGGAAGACAGTCATCTTTGGGGAGGGGCTTGGGCGGTGAAGTGGTACAAAGGGGAAGGCAGGAAAGGTAGGGCGCGGGACCTAGGGGGAAGTGCAAGGTTGCATTCCACCTTAACCACTGCCACTAAACCTGTGCCCTGCCCCTCTGGGGACTGAGGTAGGTTTACTACAAAGCCACTGAAGCTTTGACCCCAGGGTGCCCCGCTTGCAGGACCCAGTGAAGGGCCTGGACAATGTATTCATATGGCCGGACACTTCTTAAAAATCTGTAAAAGGAGCAGCCGCTGAGGAGCAGCAGCCCTGGCTCTGTGCTAAGTCCATGGCCCTGGACCTTAACAAGGACCACAAGGTGACCAAGAACATGAGCAAGCTGAGTCACAGCCCCTGCCTCAGCAAGTGCACCAAGTTCGTGCGGGACGTGATCAGAGAGGCATGTGGTTTTGCCCTCTGTGAACAGTGCTCCATGGAGCGGCTCAAGGTCTAAGGACAAGAGGGCCCTGAAATTCATCAAGGGTGGGGACACATATCCTTGCCAAGAGGAAGAGAGAAGAGCTGAGTAATGTCCTTGGAGCCACGAGGAAGGCGGAAGCCAAGAAGGATGGAGCCCCATCCGTCTATGTGTAATACAACCCGTTCAGGAAAAAAAATCCTAAAAGCAAGATATCGTAACTGCAGTCATTCCTGAGACCCCTGTCTCTTTCCATTCCCACTTCCCTCTCGCCCTTGCGGCATGGCTGCAGGCGTTTCCTGAGATCCAGCTGAAGGGGTGTTGAGTTGGGACATACTTAGTAGTGGGCTACATTTATGTGGTTCCCAGTCACTTGCATGTATAGATAAGTTATTGCTAAGATGACCTAGTGTAGGAATGAAGAAATACTCCTGCCAGGGACACTCCTGTCACGGACTCTGCTAACTCATCCACGCTGGTGGGAAAATATGAGGGTGCAAGGCCAGAGATCATAAATTAATAACAAAGAGTCTTCCAGTGCCTGACGCCAGTCATCAGCGGGTACTGAGGGAGAGACAAGGTCTGAAATTTTCAGAGCCAAAAGCTAGTCTGTGGAAAATTCTGCCAGTTATCAGACAGGCAAAACAATATACATGGAGTATTTGGTTTTCCTCAATGCCTGATTAAAATGGAAGTGCTCTCCCATCAGGGATGTACATGATTCGGTGCATCTAGTCATAAACACACATAATTTTGCTGCTTCTTGATGGAAATTGTGCAAAGGAGAATTTATCAGAATTCTTGTGTTTACAGGCACAATCTTGTCAGCAGTACTAAAAGAGCTAGTGTGTATGTTCTATGTTTTCTGCACCCCCACAAATACTGACATAAAAAATATACAGCCATGATCAGCATGGCTCAGCGTGGTTGAGTGTTGTCCACAAAGCCAAAGAGCCCCGTTCAATTGCAGTCAGGGTGTGTGCCTGGGCTGTGGGCCAGGTCCCTGGTTGGGGGCATGAGAGGGGCGACAGATTGAAGTTTCTCTCTCTCTCTTTTTCTCCCTCCCTTCCCCTGTCTCTAAAAATAAGTAAACAAAATCTTTATTAAAAATGTAGAATAAGCCATTACAATTAGGACATTGTCAATAAACTGGTTAATAAGCATTATTATTTCAAATAGTATCTAAGGTTATGTACTGCCTACACAAAAATTTAACCATAATTCTAAAAATTTATGTGACATTACCAATAATGATTTGAAGCAGAAAGAAACTTTCCTAAACTCTCAATAATAAAAACGTCTTAAGTCAATCACATTACAAGAAGGACCGAATTATTTTCTATTTTTTGGCTAGAAGATATTACAAAACCAGTGTCGTATGTAGTAGAGGCTTCCAAAAAGTGCACAGTTGGAAAGTAGGAGGCAGAAAGTTTCAGAGAGGTTTGTCAGGTATTTAAATTACACAAATATTATAATGTGTTATAAATTCTGTGATGTGCTACTTGTCAGACTTTTAATTAAAAAATATTTTTTTTAAATTTTGATTTTAGAGAGTGGGAAAGGGAGAGAGAAAGAGAGAGCGAGAAACGTGGACCAGTCGCTCTGGCCAAGGCTTCTTGTCAGCTTTTAACTCGTGTAATTTGTTGTGATTGATTTCCTCATTTGAAACAACCATTCACTTTTATACCTAATTTTGTCTCATAATTTCATTCTTTTCCTTAATAAGCGCTCTCCTTTCTCTCCCCAAGTTGTACAAGGCCCAAGTCCTGCAGACCCTGGCTCTGCAGGCCCTGGCAGACACTCCTGGGCTTTGCAGAGGCCATTGTGAAGGACCCAAAGAACACAGAACATCCACAGGACTCATCTCGTGAACAAAAACGGGACCATACATGCAGTTTACCCACTAGAACCCCTGATTATTAGCCAGCCAGAATAAAGGCAGATCCCACCTTGAAGGCAAGTAGACAAAATTCCAGCCAACGGGATTATGCGACTTCCAGATTCTTAAAAAGGAGAAGGGCACACTTCTACTCCTTTTCTCCCTTTGCGCTGACCAGATGCAGATGTGCTGATGAGCATCTCGGCCACGTGAACAAGGAAGACACTCTAAAGATGTTGAATAACAATACTGCAGGAGTGTCCTCTCTAACTCCATGGGGCACCCCTAGCAGTCCCCAGACCAGCCCTGGTCCACTTATGCCCATGTTGCTCTGTGAGAGAGTGATAAAACTTCTATCTTGATGATTCCCAATTATTTTGGATCTCCGTGAGGCAGCTGATCTTATCTTCTGATACAATCATGTTACTAATAACTCTTTGCATGTACAAGGCTCTTCAGTCTTTGTAAAATTCTGTAGTCTCTCTCTCTCTTTTTAAAGATTTTATTTATTTACTTTTGACCTTTTCTATGAGGAACCTGAGGCCAGGGATTTGAAAGCCTTACTAGGGGCATACAGGAGAGGGTCCCTGACACAGCCCGCTCCCTGCGAGGACAAGTGCCAGGTCAGAGCCAGATGTAAGCGCAGTGAGCAGCGTAGGTGACGAGCACGCTGGGGTTTTTGCTTTTGGCATTCAGAAAGAGTTTCTCCCTGACTTTTTGACTGGTAAGTCCCCAGAGTAGAGGCAGTTCACATCCTTTTTTTTCATCCTCCTGCGCTTTTCTAAACTTGCTGAGCACAGAGAGGATTATAAAATAGGTGAGTTTTCCTGCTTCAAATATAATGTGTCTCCCTCCTCCCCTCCCTGTTTCCCTCCCTTCCTTAGTAATTCAGTCAGAAGCTGTTAGGCATGGCTGGGCAGAGCAGGGGACCAGCAGAGGTCGGTGTCCTTGTGAGCAGGGCCCCTGAGCAGGCTGGTAGCCCTGTGTAGGTCAAGACATCGGCCATGTACTGGGGAACCGGGCAAATAAGTGTGTGCATTGACGTTAGTGGGAGCCAGATTTCTCAGCTGTCAGAGAAAGGGGTTGTCATGTGAAAACAGGGACACTGGAATGAACCCTGATATTTGGGGTTGGAACTGGAGGAAGCAGTGTGTACTCGTGGTTAGATAGGTAGCGGTAAAGTACATATACTTATAAGGTGTGTATGAATGAGCACGTATGTGCATACTCTACATATTCATTCTAAGCTCCACCCAATCAGAGCGCCTGGGAGGAGAGGTAGCCATTAGCAATAAGCACACCATTGACCACTGGAAGGAATCAGGACTCCTTGGATGAGACTGTAACATCTTTTTATGCCATAAAGTAAGGAAGTGCTCAGAGGACAATGGGAATATTTCAAAAGGACTCAGAAGCCAGCTTGAAGACACAGCCACTAACCAAATCTGGGATATTTGAGAGTCAATAATAATAATAATAATAATAATAATAATAAATTATAACCCATTGAATAGAATAGGAATCTATGAGTCCACACTGATGTGAACAAACAAGTTGAAGAGACAGCAGTTTCTCATAAGTTAATATCAACTAATAAACGTAGAAGAAATAATGAGATTAAAAGCCACCATTCGGCAACCATACAGCAATAATTAACTGAAGCAGGAAACATTAATGAATGTTCAAACTGGTGGATAAAGTAGGAGTGGATATTTACATAGTTTCATGGTATTCCCCCCACCACCCCCCATGAAGCCTGGCAGACACCACCTTAATAAATAACCACAGTTCACACGACCAGTAATGGGACAAAGCAATGTCACCGTGTTCCCTCTGATGGGAGAAGACCACAGAGCCACTTCCGTGCACCACCTGAATCTAACCATGAGGGGACATCGGACCAGCCTGAACCAAGGGACAGCCCACAAATTAACTGCCTGGTAATATTAATGAATGTCAAGGACACAGAGGTCAAGAATGGGCTGAGGAATTCTAGACAGGAGACTAAAGAGACACGACAGCCAAGTGCAACACACGATCCTGGGCTGGATCCTTTTGCTACAAAGTTCACTTTGGGGGACAGTTGGCAAAACTTGAACAGGATCTCTTGGCATGTGGGGGCTCTTAGTACGATTGTTGTACCTGTTCTGTGAGTTTAAGATTATTTCAAAATTAAAGTAAACACACAACAAAAAACCTAAACAGTGTATCTGCCTAGTAGGTCCTTATGCCCTCCAGGCCCATCTTTGCCTGACAACCATTTGTGTGACTTTGGGAAATCACTTTCCTTTTTCTGGGTTGCCTTTTCCTTATTTGAAATGGGAACTTTGGATGTGGAAAAATAATCCCTCTGGTTTTCGAGCCCAAGCAAGTTAGCCCACTATGCCCTCCCTCCATCCAGTTGTGCAGAAGGGGCAGGGGTTGAGCACAGAGTTTCCCGGGGTTCTGTGCCCTCAGCGGCTTTGTGCCCTCTGTTCCCGTCATCCTTGAGCACAGTCCTGGTGTCTCCACAGGCAGGTGGTCCCAGTGCTGGCAAATGTTGAAGAGGAGGCTCACTGGAATCATGACCCAGAATTCCAAGCAGCTGGAACCGAGATTCTCAGATGCTAGAGTGATTCATCTGAATCATCTAGAGGTGCTTGTTCCAATCGCAGATTCCTGGCAACCCCCCCCAACACTGGTTTAAAAGGGCCTGTCTGGCACTGTTATAACTCTCTAAGTGGACAGAGCAAGCTGACACAGAAGCACAAATCCCATCAGGAACTTGGAGCTCCTTGTGTCTCTACCCCATTAAACTTTACAGGCTGTGCTTGTTGCCTCCGGTTTGAAATGTGGCTGCTGCTCCCAGAACAAGCCTGACCCAATCTTGTCCACGAAGTTTGCATTTGTTTTCCCTCTTCTGGGGTCCCCTTCCTTACCTCCTCCAGGAATTTGCTCAGACGTCACCTTCTGAGTCTGGGCCTTAAACTGCCACCTCCCCCTTCCTGTAGTCCCTGGAACTCCCAAATCCCTTCTCTGCTTCATCCTTCTTGACCACACTTACTACTGTTTTTCCTGTGTAACATCTTTCTCCTCACCCAAGAATGTAGGGACTGTGAGGAGAGGGACCTCTGTCTGCTCTGTTCACTGCTGCAACTCCAGCACTTAAAACAATACTTGGAGTATGTGCACAACAGGAGCTAAGTAATTTTTTGTTCAATGAAAGAATGTACTTCCAGAAGGGACATTTGATCTATACAGGAAGAGGAAAGAGGAAGAAGAGAGAGCGTGGTGATGTCTAAATCAGGAAGGCAAAAAATCAATTCCCAGAAATCCTGGAACTTTCGGCCAAGATGGAGGCATAGGTAGACACACTGTACCTCCTCACACAACCAAAAGAAAGACAACAAATTTAAAAACAAAAAACAACCAGAACTGCCAGAAAATCGAACTGTATGGAAGTCCAACAACCAAGGAGTTAAAGAAGAAACATTCATCCAGACCCATAGGAGGGGCGGAGATGGGCAGCCGGGAAGAGAGGACTCACAGCAAGGCGGCGGCTGGCGGACATAGTGAGGCGGCAGCTTGTGGACTGGGTGGTCCCACAATTGTGTGTGGATAAACTGAGAGGGACAACTGGGGAGCGAGACAGACCACACAACCCAGGGTACCATCTCGGAGAAATAAAGCCTCAAACCTCCGATTGAAAACACCTGTGGGGGTTGAGGCTGCAGGAGAAACTCCCAGCCTCACAGAAGAGCTTGTTGGAGAGGGTCCCCCTGCAGTGTCCTAGAGCATACACAAGCCCACCTACCCAGGAATCAGCACCAGAAGGGCCCACTTTGCTTGTGGGTGGCCTGGGAAATGACTGAAAACCGGCAGAGGGTGGAGCAAGCAGCATTGTTCCCTGTCGGACCCCTCCCCCACAGACAGAGACGCAATGCAGCAACATGGGTTGCCCCGCCTGGTGAACACCTAAGGCTCCGCCCCTTACTACGTAACAGGCGCACCAAGACAAAAGAAAGAAAGAAAAATGGTCTAAATGAAAGAACAGATCAAAGCTCAAAAAAAAAAAATACAAGTGACGAAGAGATAGCCAACCTATTAGATGCACAGTTCAAAACACTGGTAATCAGGATGCTCACAGAATTGGTTGAATTTGGTCACAAATTAGATAAACAAATGAAGGCTCAATAAGGGAAATGAAGGAAAATGTACAGGGGACCAACAGTGATGGGAAGAAAAACGGGACTCAAATCAATGGTGTGGACCAGAAGAAAGAAAGAAACATTCAAGCAGAACACAATGAAGAAACAAGAATTCGAAAAAACAAGGAGAGACTTAGGAACCTCCAGGATGTCTTTAAACGTTCCAATATCCGAATCATAGGGGTGCCAGAAGGAGAAGAGGAAGAACAAGAAATGGAAAACTTATTTGAACAAATAATGAAGGAGAACTTCCCTAATTTGGCAAAGGAAATAGACTTCCAGGGGGTCCAGGAAGCTCAGAGAGTCCCAAAGAAGTTGGACCCAAGGAGGAACACACCAAGGCACATCATAATTACATTATCCAAGATTAAAGATAAAGAGAGCATCTTCAAAGCAGCAAGAGAAAAGGAGACAGTAACCTACAAAGGAGTTCCCGTAAGACTGTCAGCTGATTTCTCAAAAGAAAGCTTGCAGGCAAGAAGGGGCTGGAAAGAAGTATTTGAAGTCATGAAAGGCAAGAACCTACATCCAACATTACTCTATCCAGCAAAGCTTTCATTTAGAATGGAAGGGCAGATAAAGTGCTTCCCAGATAAGGTCAAGTTAAAGGAGTTCGTCATCACCAAGCCATTATTATATGAAATGTTAAAGGGACTTATCTAAGAAAAAGAAGATAAAAGATGTGACAGTAAAATGACAACAAACTCACAACTATTAACAACTGAACCTAAAAAAAAACCAGTAACAAAAACAAACTAAGCAAACAACTAGAATAGGAACAGAATCACAGAAATGGAGATCACATGGAGGGTTATCAGTGGGGGAATGGGAGAGGGATAGAGGGGGAAAAGGTACAGGGAATAAGTAGCATAAATGGTAGGTAGAAGATAGACAGGGAGAGGTTAAGAATAGTATAGGAAATGTAGAAGCCAAGGAACTTATATGTATGACCCATGGACATGGACTAAAGGGGGGGAATGTGGGTGGGAAGGGGTGTGCAGGGCGGAGGGGAATAAAGGAGGGAAAATAGGACAACTGTATTAGCATAATCAATAAAATATATTTTTTAAAAAACAAGAGAAATCCCTAGCCAACTTTCATTGACGTCTCCTTAGCCAAAACCATGTCACATGGCCACCCACGGCTGCAAGGGAATCTGGAAAGATGAGTATTTCTAGTTGTGTGCACCACCCCCTTAAGCAACATTATTTTGTAAGTAGAGCAGAAGGGAAAAATGAATATTGGAAAGGCAACATACAGTGTCCACCACCTGGATCTATTCTGGACCTAATGAAGTGGTATCTCTGAGGGTGATAATTTTGATGCAGGTGAACTGTTGTAAGAAAAATGGCTGGAATAAGGGAACAAGCCATCCTAAGTGATGGACACACTGGTCAGAGACATCTGTTTGGGTGACTGCCTAGAGCACACTCCCTATACCCTACCACCCTCGTAATCTTTTTTAAAATTTTTTTTAAAAAATTGATTTTAGAGAGAGAAGAAAGGAGACAGAAACATTGATTTGTTGTTCCACTTATTTATGCACTCCTTGGTTGATTCTTGCATGTGCCCTGACCAAAGATCGAATCTGCAACCTTGGTGTGTTTGGACGATTCTCTGAGCAACTGAGCTACCTGGCCAAGGCCCCTTGTCATCTTTTTTGAGAAATATCTTTATTTGCACCCCTGCCCACATATACATGCTTACAGCAGTAAGACTCTTGGAGGCCTTATTCATATTTCATGTTCCCATCCACCTGATCCAAACCATTGTAATCAGAATCACATGACCATGAACTGGCACTAAGATGGAGATTCTAAGTCTCTCTGGATGACTGGATCATGTAAACAGAGAGCTGCTGGCAGACGCATCTTCTATGTCATGAACTGGAGCAGCTGAGGAAGGAACATGCACCCCACACAGAAAGAAGTGTGGCAAAATAGCGGGGTGTCCAAGTCCCCGGTAGTGGGTCATTCCTGAGGCCTGGTTCTGTTCTTGCCCTTGGGGTCCACTGCACACTTCTTGTTCTTCTTTTGTTCAGGCCAGCTGAAGCGGATCTGCAGCCGTGGCTAAAGAGTTCCAACACAGACACACCCCGGCTCTGGGCATCCGAAAACAGAAGGAAGTAACTCTGGAGATCGGTGCCCCGTGTTGGAGGAAGAAGTGAAACATAACAGCTTCTTTATCAACAGCCCACACAGGACGGGGCCACGGGAGAGTCTTCTGGCTGTTTGTGGAGCTCAAGGAAGCTGCCCTTGTCAGCCCCACGACAGCCCACTGGATATGGAGGGAGTGACTGCTTCTGAAACAGGACCTCTAGGTAAGGGTCTGGAGATTTGGCTTCACTTCCAACCACTCTGCCCTTCTTTCTGTCCCTGGCTCCCACTACTTGTCAAACATGTAGGGTGCCTATCAGTTTTCCTGAGGTACAGCTTGGCTGGACAGATAGCGTGGCACAGGGCAAAAAGCAGTATGGGTTCTAGAGTCTGGAAGTCCACATTCATTACTAACCTTTAGCCAAGACACAGGCAAACCTAGTTTTCTTGTGCTTTATTGTGCTTCCTAGGTGTTGCATTTTTTACCCAAAGGCAAGACCCTCCATGAGCAAAAACATTACAATTTGCTTGATTACAGTCACCTGGAACTGAATCTGCAGTATCTCTGAAGTGTGCCTACAGTTAATTTCCCCGTCTCAGCTCTAAACCACTGGTCGTAACTCCCACCTGGGAAGATAAAATGAGTCTGCATGTGTAAATCACCTAACATGACAAATGGCAAATACCTCTCAGACAGCAGAGACATTCCAGCCCTGGCACCCAGTTGGAAGGCAGGGCTGGCGCCTGGCGTGGAGGCAGGGATCCCCTCCGGGAAAACTGTCAGTGCCAAAACAATGGTTCACTGCTGGGTGTTGTGCATCAGCCTAAGCTCTGTGCTCTCCTGGGAGTCAGGGGCTGTGTGTGTGTTTTTTAGCAGCAACTACTTTTCATTTCCTCTTAAGACCTCCATGCTACAGGGGGCCAACTGCTAGAACCCAGGGGGAGGGAAAAGAGACCCCCTGGAAAGAGATGAAAGGGGAAGCTAGTTTTCAAGTTATTTTAATTCAACACCCACCCTGTGCCAGGCACATCCATGTGCTTTAGACCCACTGTTGGCTGTTTTGGCCTCTCTTGGCTGACAAATGGAGGTGCAGAGGGGCAGAGCTGTCGGATGCTATTAACGGCTCATCTGGACAGCATCTAGGCAGTTCTAAAATCTGCTAACAGCTCCGAATTAGCTGGGTGGAGACCGCTACCAGAACACGAACAGCTGCTGCCATAGCTGGCACAGACTTCATGCTGGAGCCTGGGACCTGCCCCTCAGCCCTGCTGGGCAGACGAGTCCCTTTATTAAGCAGCCAAGGTGCTGGTAACTGCAGCTGGGCTCCCCATGCTACTGACCCCACACTGAGAAAACAAGGGAGAGAGAGAAGGGAAAAAATGAAAAAGGGAGTAAAAGTAGGAAGAAACACAGGGAAGAGAAGGCAGGCAACCAAGTCTGTAACGATACTCATTCCTTTATTATCGACTGTGTTAATCTGAACAGGGCCGGGGCCTGCAGGCTGCTGGCAGCACGGAGCTGCAGGTGCATTTCAGCTCAACAGAGAGGCCTCCTCCTAAGCCAAGGAGACAGGGGGCAATGTTTTACATATATATATTTATATATTACATATGTAATATATGGGCCACTGCATTGTTAGCTGTTGTCCTAAATAAAGACCATAGCAACAGACGTGGAAATTTGGTCCTAATCAAGGCCCTTACTTTGTTAAGCAAATGTCTGCTACATCCAAAGGAAAAGAAGAGAGAGAGAGAGACTGAGATCCAGCCACCCTGGTGGCCCTGTTCCCAGCATATCTTACGCTGAGTGTAGAGTGTCCCCTGTGGAGTTAAACACACACAGACACGCACATACATACACACAGACACAAAACCGCAGGTCCTCCGATCACACCTCGGGCCCAGCCCTCAGACCAGGGGCGGTGAAGTTGGGTGGATTGTGCTATAAGACTGTGAGGGTCACGTGACCAGACAATGCAGAGTCAATGTGTCCAAGTGGTGAGGGGGGGTGCCATGTGCTGTTTCATCCACAAATGTGAAAGAGGTCACTGGGAGAGGCTGCTCAGCGCAGGCCCCGAGGTCCCCGGGCCACCTGGGGCATTTCTCCACACGACTTTGTCCCAGCCTCGGCAGGATCTAGTACCTGAATTCTGAGTTTCAAATAATCTCTT
Source organism: Macrotus californicus (assembly GCA_007922815.1). Lineage (NCBI taxonomy): Eukaryota > Metazoa > Chordata > Mammalia > Chiroptera > Phyllostomidae > Macrotus > Macrotus californicus. The sequence goes on along the minus strand of VMDR010001274.1, from coordinate 102,312 downwards.
GGGCTCTAATAGGAAATGTTACTTCCTTCACGAACAGCAGCAAATGGCAACTGAGCTGCCCGACCGTCTAGTCCAGTAATTACAGCAGAAATGGCAGCAGCATCGATTTAAACCAAACCATAGCTTGGTCCTTAGAGCAGAACTGGAAAGGTGTAAAGGGGTAATTTTTTAATGGAAAGAGAATAACCAGATAATCGCCTCCCCCCCATCAAATTTCAGGCAAATCAGTCAGTTTTATGCTTTTACCCCAGTGACCAACTTCCTCATCTCCTGGGAACTGGAGACTCCCACTGCGAGGACATTTTAAAATCCTAAACCACTGGCTTTCTCTGAGGATTACTTCTTCACCCCTCCACCCAAATGCACACTGAAAAAGTAAGTCAATAAAATTAATCTCTTTTCTTTTTTTGGTAGAAATTTACTTATCACTTAAGATACCTGGAGACATCTTGGGATGTCACAAAGGGAGATGAAGAGTACTTCCCTAGGGACCAGTTTGCACAATGCAGAAGAAGGGGTTAGTTTTCAAGAAAATAGTGCCCAACATAATGCGATTCAGAAACAGGGGGAATAGGTAAAGCTGGCAGATGTTGCCTGGGTCTCCGTCTCCTGTGCTACAAGGGGGGGGGCAGCAACAGGTTCCGACACCTTTGCTGAGCCAGGGGGATAAGGACTTCGTTCCCTCCCACTGTGAACTGGGACCCACGCGGCTGCGGGGAAGACATTTGAAGCGAGAAGGAGCAGCATCTCAGACACAGGGAGCTGGCTTGACCATTTGCTGACCAAAGTTACTTCACAGAGCGGGACAGAAACAAAGGGCACCGGAGGAAGAACTTCCCCTGATGACTGTCTGCGTTGTCTCATGACTGTTCCATTTCCTGCAGGTCCGGAGGAGGCGGCAACTGGTCCGTCCACAAGTCCCACCCCAGGCTTGGGAAAGTGGGCAGGAAGCAGAGATCGGAAGCCATGGATTCTTGGCAAAGCTGAAGAGCAGGGGCTGTGTGGGTGAGGTCTGTTCAGTCCTTGAAAAGGAGCCCAAGAAGCCGACCAAGGTTGTCTGAGGCCCAGAAAGTGCTGGGAGCGCTGTCAGGACGTCTCCTGTCCTCAGGGGACACCCAGCATTTTTCTAGTCCCAGAAAGTGCTCAGGAGCTGCTCACATCAGCATAGGAGGAGATGGGGGTTATGGAGACAGGTAGGAAAAGTCCTCTCTTCGCAGGCACTGGCCACCCTCCTTTCTGGGGACAGCTGACAGGGAGGAGCTTGAAGTCTGACTGTGGGGATCTCCAGCCAGCAGAAAAGGAGGCTATGCAGTGACACGGCAGGCTCAGGCGAGGGCTTCTCCCCCCACACTAACTGAGCCCCACGAATAAATAACGTTAATTAAATAAAGGAGGCTAGAAGAGCGGGCAGAGGCACGGTCTGCCAGCTCCCACCCCCTCACACAGACGAACACGCACATGCACACACGCACGCACACCAAGCGGTAGATGAGATGATCAGGGGCTGGCTGCCCCGTCCCAGGAGGCGGCCAGACCGGCAGCCGGACTGAAGGCTGTCTGTCACTCATGGTCTAGCACTGTCGCAGGGCGCAGAGCAGTGGAGGCCAGTGAGGCATGTGTGGTGGAGGGTGGAGGCCGCCGAGGACTCTGGCACCTGCGGGGGGTGGGGACAAAGTGGGTGAAAGGGGAAGCTGGGAAACTGCCCAAAACTGAACAGTGAGGACTGTCCTTTCCCTCACCCTGTTGCTGTAGAAACACCTCCGCCACTGCCCTGCCTCCCATCCTGAACCCCTGCCCACTCTGACCATGTGGCACTGACCAGGACCGGGACTTCCGGACTTTAGAGGTGGAAGGTCTTTCCAGAAAGCTGTCCAGCCGCATGAGCCTCTCCATGTGTAGAGCACGGGGATCTTGTTCTTGGTCGTGAGAGAATTCCATCTCGAACACAGCTGGAGGGGACACATCCAACTCCAAAAACATTATGTTCTCAGCCTGTGGTAGGAGGGCCATACCAGACATGAGCACTGGCCCTGTACCTTCCAGGCCCTCAGTAAATATTGGGGGGAGCAAGGACGGTAAGGTAGGTAGAGGAGGCAGAGGCTGTGAGCATCCCCCCCTTGGGATCTCTCCCCTCCTCTCCCCACTTCCACTTTCCAGCTTCTTACCCTGTACCTGGGGTGGGACCCCATTGCCATGGCAACCCGAGCATACTGGCTGATAGGCCTCTTGTAGCCCACTGCGGATGTCGGCCGCTTCTTCATTTGGCTGTTATTGCTGTGGGGAAGAGGCTCTGTTAGAAGGGGTTTCCTTCAAACGCAGAGGGGAGATGATATCCTGAGGAAGTACGCGTCACTCGTGTAGACAGGAGGCCCTGCCACCTGCAGGCTCTGAGTTTCTGCCCTTTGCTCTAATACAAGCTGGCAACTCAAACTAATAAAAGGAGGCACATGTTTCTTCCATTACTTTCCCAGTAGAAAAGGGTTGACTGAGGATTGGAATGAAAAAAGCAAATCCGATCTTATTTTAGTTTCCAGATTCATGTACTAATTTCAAATACCACACAAAACCTCTGATGATTCATGGTTCTGCTTTTCACTTTCCTCCGTAGCAGTTAGCATAACAAAATGACTAAAAGCTCAGGTTTGAAATGCAAGGGTCCCAAAACAGCCAAAACGATGCTGGGAAAGAACAGAGATGGAGGACCCACATTTCCCAGTCTGAATCATGACAAAGCTGTCGCACCAGGGCTGCGTGGCTCTGGCACGTGGACAGAGAAACCTGTCAGTGGACTAGAATTGTGAGCCTGGAAACGAACCATCATGTCCCCCGTAACTGATGTTCTGTAAGGGTGCCACGACCATTCATGGAGAAAGAACAGGCTCTTCAACAAACGGCACTGGGACAACTGGATGTGCACGGGCAAAACAATGAAACCGAAGCCCTGCCTTGCAGCAAATACAAAAATTAAGCCCAAATGGATCACAGATCTACAGGTAAAGCGCTACCTTACAAAACTCTGAACGAAACATAGCAGTACAAAGAACACACATGCAGGACCCATGGACGTGGACAATGGGGAGGGGACTGACGTGGGAGTGGGGGGCGGGCTGGGTGGAGGTGGGCGAAGGGGGGAAAAGGGGGACAACGGCAACAGCATGAAAAATAAAATATTTTACAAAAATTTTAAAAAACAGTAGTAAAATTTTATGACCTTAGGTTATGCAATGGTTTCTTAGCTGTAACATCAAAAACTCAAGCAACTGAAGAAGAAAATAGATAAACAGGACTTTATAAAAACTAAAAACTCTCCTGTTTCAAAGGACATCATAAAGAAAGTGAAGGGACAATGTACAAAATGGGAGAAAGTATTTGCAAATCATATATCTAATAAGGGACTTTTATCCCGAATTGGTAGATAACTTTTACAAATCGACAACGAAAAAGACAAACAACCCAATTTATTACTATTATTTTTTTAAAAACGATTTTATTTATTTATTTTTAGACAGAGGGGAAGGGGAGAGGGAAACATCAATGTGTGGTTGCCTCTCTCACGCCCCCTACTGGGGACCTGGCCTGCAACCCCAGGCATGTGCCCTGACCGGGAACCGAACCGGTGACCCTTTGGTTTGCAGGTGGGCACTCAAGCCACTGAGCCACACCAGTGAGGGCCAAACAACCCAATTTAGAAAAGGACAAAGCACTGGCCAGAGCGGCTCAGTGGGTGGGCGTTGTCCAGCAAACCAAAAGATCGCCCGTCTGGTTCCCAGTCAGGGCACATGCCTAGGACCGGGGTTCGGTCGCAGTTGGACACCTGCAAGAGGTACTGATCAATGTTTCTCTCTCACATCGATATTTCTCTCCATCTCTTTCTCCCTCTCTTCCCCTCTCTCTGGAATCAGTAAAAGAAACAAATAAATAAATAAAAATGGACAAAGAATTTGAATAGCCATTTCTCCAAAGAAAATATACTAGTGGCCAATAAGCACATAAAAAGATGCTCAACATTATTAATCATTAGGAAGATGCAAAACCACTTCACACCCACTAAAATGACTATAATCAAAGAAGACATACAATAATACATGCTGGTGAGGATGTAGAAAAATTGGAACCCTCATTGTTGGTGGGAATGTAAAATGGTGCAGCTGCTTTGGAAAACAGTTTGGTAGTTACTCAAAAAGTTAAATGTAGCCCTGGCTGGTGTGGCTCAGTGGACTGAGCACCGGTCTGTGAACCAAAGGGTTACGGGTTCGATTCCCAGTCAGGGCACATGCCTGGGTACGGGTGAGAGGCAACCACACATTGATGTTTCTCTCCCTCTCTTCCTCCCTCCCTTCTCCTCTCTCTCAAAATGAATGGATAAAATCGTTGAAAAAGAAAGTTAAACACAGAGTGACCATATAAACTAGCAGTTCCACTACTAGGTATTTACTAGAAAGAATTTAAAACATGTCCCCACACAAAAACTTGTACACAAGTATTCACAGCAGCATTATTCATGATAGCTAAAACCCAAGTGCTCAGCAACTGACGAATGAGAAAACAAAACATGGCACATCCTCAGGGTGGAGTGTCACTGAGCAGTAAAAAGGAGTGAGGTGCTGGCCCATGCCGCGATATGAATGAACCTTGAAGATGTGCTAAGTGGGAGAAGGCAGATACCAAGGACTACGCACTGCATGATTCCATTATAAAATGTGCATAATACGCAAATCCGTAGGGACGGAAAGCACATTGGTGGTTGCCCAGAGCTGGGGCCCTGGGAGAACAGGGAGACTGCCAGTGTGGACAGGGTTTCCTTTTGGCATGATTTAAAAAAATTATCTTTATGCCTTTCTACAGTATCATTGTAAATGTTTTTACAACGAATATGTATGACTTTATATATAATGAATTATTTCAAACATTCAGAAAAGTACAGAAAGTGATATATATCTGGATGTCTACCATCCAGCTTTGTCAAATCTTTTTTGAAAATTGATTTGAGAGAGAAACATTGATTTGTTGTCCTACTTAGTCCTGCATTCACTGGTTGATTCTTGGACGTGCCCTGACCGAAGATCGAACCTGCAACCTTGGTGTACTGGGACGCTGCTCTGACCAGCTGAGCCACCCAGTCAGGACTCAGCTTTGTCAAATCTTAACGTTTTGTTATACTTACACCAGGTGAAAATTGGGACGACTGTAACAGAACAACAATAAAATACTTAAAAAATGAAATAAAATGTAGACATAGTTTTCTTCCCCAGAGTTAATCGCTCTTCTTGAGTTTGGTGCTTATCAATATCATGCAAGTTTTTTTTTAAAGATTTTTATTTACTTATTGTTAGAGAGACAGGAAGGGAGGAAGAGAGGGAGAGAAACGTCAATGTGCAAGGGATACATCGACCAGTTGCTTCTCTCACACCCCCAACTGGGACCTGGCCCGCAACCCAGGCATGTACCAGCCAGGGCTCGTGCATATTTTATACTTACTGATATATGTAGGTTTTCATAAATAATATAGGTGGTATTTGTATGCCCATTTCTAAATTTTAAACCGTATGGTGCATATACTGCATTTTTTTGTGCTCAACAAGCATGTTTTTAGATTTATCCATGCAGCTCTAGATTAGATTATTGTCATTACTTTAAAGATTTCATTTATTTACTTTTAGAGAGACAGGCAGGGAGGGAGAAATAAAGGGAGATAAACATTAATGTGTGAGACACATCGATCAGTTGCCTCTCACACGCCCCCAACTGGGGATCTGGCCTACAGTCCAGGCATGTGCCCTGACTGGGAACTGAAACTGCGACCCTTTGGTTCGCAGGCCAGCGACCTGGCCTACAGTCCAGGCATGTGCCCTGACTGGGAACTGAAACTGCGACCCTTTGGTTCGCAGGCCAGCGCTCAGTCCACTGATCCACACCAGCCAGGGCTAGATTGTTAAAGTTTAACCATATATTGAGTGTTTTAAGGTTTTAATATAGCAACATATATGCACACATATATACATTATATATATACACACATATATACATATATAATGTATGTACACATATATATAACGTATATTTTCTCTTGTAGATGGATCTCTAGGTTGATTCCTTCCCCCCCTATTAAACGCAGAGCTGTTGTGAACATTTCTGTACAGGTATCTTCAAGTACATAGACAATAGTTACCCTGGAGCATACACCCAGGAATGGAAGGTCGGTTGTGTGGTACATGCATTTCGACTTCACTAGATATTGCCAAGGGGCTTTTTGAAGTGGTTATACCAGTAAAAGTTTCCACTGCCCTGTGTCCTGGACAACTCATAGTATGTCAGCCTTTTTACTTTCCGCAATTCGATGTGTGATGTGCTATTTTTATTATTCCAAACAAAAAGGTAGAACAAGAAAGTTATTTCCATTACAAAAAGAAATAACCCAGGTTTTGGAGAAAGACAGCCCCGGTTTGAATGCTGGCCCTGAGCTCTGTGACCTCAGGAAGGGGCGTCGCCTCCCAAGCCCCGCTGTCTCAGCCCTGTCCTCCAGAATGGCTGAGAGGAAACAGCATAAACTCTGAGCACGCTGCCCCTGCGGTGGTGATTTATTCGCAATGCCACTTGCTCATTTCAAGCAGGGATACAAATGAGCAATAAAAGATGCCAAAAGGCAGACAGTTAGGAGACAAAAGAGGAGACGAAACAGGCCAGTAATTCAGATAGGACTCTCTGTCCTTGAATAGTGGAACAGGCCGTGCAGGGGCCTACGGAACAAGGCCTGCCTTCTGCAGGGGGAGTATTAACATTCTTGTGGTTCGTTTTATCAAGGGTAAAAAAAGAGTGCTGGACCCACCTGGGGTCCCTGCTGACTCCTTTGTAGATGAAGACAAGAAAGGATGAGGCTGTGGAAGCCCCACCTCTTTGGCCTGGTTGCAGGTTGGGGGGGGGGGGCGGGAGGTGTGGAGCCTGGGAGGCTGTGCACGTGGAGAAGGCACCTCCGTGATAGCTCTGAGGGCAGGGGAGGGTCAGGAGAATAATGACTTATCACTTATGAGGGGAGCCTACACATCCCATTTGAATTTGACCACAACCTCCCGAGGTGTAGACAGGGCAGACACCATGCTGCCTTTTGTGTCGAAGGTCATCTAATTAGGAAGAGACTTGGAATTGAACCTTCGCAGATACTCTTTCCCGCAGGCTGTCCTGTCTCTGAGGAGGACACGTGAACCCGCCTGGGGCTGAAGTGCGCCTCTGAGGGCTGCAGGCTCTGGGAATAGGACAGGAGGACACGGCTGGGCAAGTAGAGCAGTGGATCAGTGTGAATTGGCAGCCTGACCCAACGAAGATGCCAGGGCTATTCTGGGTGGCATGCAGGGGAAGAGCAGGGGGTGGGGAGTCTGTAATTGGAACGGCACCCTCCCCGTCTACTCCCTCTTCTGCCCCAGGCCTACTTTCCGAGGCTGATCCCTCGCAGTGAGCAGGTTGTGGCCAAGAGCCGGAGCGGGAGAGGAACCCTGGCTGCATGATCCGCCCCCCTACAGCGACCTGGGGCAACAGTCAGTGTGCGCTTAGTAGATCCTAAGATCTCTCCTGGGACTCTCCCTGCAGATGGCTGTCACCACTATGTTTTGTTTTGTTTCTTCCTCTTAATATTAAAAAGTCACTCTTGGCTCCAGCTCAGGGGCTGACCCCCTTCCTATTACCAGCTCTGTCCGATCGCCCCCTTTCCTCTCTTGTCCTGAAAACAGGCACCCAATGGGTAGGGTGTGTTTTCCTCCCAGGTCCTACACACGCACCTGCCACAGCACCTCAGACTCCCCCCACCTCCCTGGTCTGCCCACCCCACACATCAGCCATCCCCTCGCAGCGCTCCCCTCCCTGCAGGTCTGAACCCTCACTCTTCTCATTTCCCTTCAGGACACTGCCCCACCCTGTGCCCGGAGCAGCTGATGTGCCTCCCTGCTTTTCACAGGCCCAGGAATAAGTCTAGGGACCCAACCCAGAGCTGAGAAGGTGCTTACTGAGGTCAACTTTGCCTCTATAATGAAACCAGTGAAACTTTCTAGCCTGATTCTATTTAGAGCCAGGAATGCTCTTGTTAAAACTTGGAGGTAGCCTGAATAAAAAACTAAAAGGAAAAACAAAAGCAACAAACTGAACTGCCCTTCTACGGCACTTTTAAGGTTGAAGGCAGATTGGTTTCTCTGGCGTCCCCATAATTGTCATATTGTCTTATCGGTATGATCGCAACCATTTATTGATCCTCTCTTCTGTGCCAGGTGTTAGCCTGGAGCCTCACACACACAACTGCACTTCAACCTGAACAATCCTGCAGGATACATGTATTATCCCAACTTTACAGATGAAGAAACTTGGGTTCAAAGAGGTTAGAAAACCTTCTCAGGCCAGCAGTAAGTGGCAGAGCAGGGACTAGAATTCAGAATGTTCTAAATCCAAAGGCTAGTCTCTTTCGACTGCACCATGACACCTTTGAAAAGCATCCGGGGCAGCTGGGCTGCACAGGCCAAAGGGCTGGCGCCTCAGCTAGGATGCTGTGACCTGCACATGAACCATGGGCCAAACCCCTGAACCTTGGGAGATAACTTTGTATAAACACAATTAAAAATAAAGTCTATTGGGAGAAATTAAAAAATGAAAAGTCATACTTGAAAAACAATTACTGCTAGAGCTGGTAGAAAAAATATTTTTTCAAAGTAACATCAAGACAAAATTGTTCATGATTACGGAAGGCACCTTGCCCGAAGTTACTGTGCATCAACTAGCGGCCGCATAGAGATGGCAGAGAAAACAGAGAAAGGGGGAGACTTCCAAAATTGGTGGATATGGGTGTGTTTCAAGAGCTGCTTGGCAATAGCCCCTTGTTTTAGAGAGAGGCCAGGGAGAGTGTGTGGGGCAGATGCTTGCTTCTAGAGGAGGAGAAATACACCATCCCAACAAGAGTTTTCTAAAGCAACAGCATGACATGAGGTACTAACTTCTTCCCAATAAGGCTGTTTTCCACACCCTTGGAGCAGAAGGCCACGGTGTGCTCTCATCCCTGGAATGCCCAGGCCAAAGTAGAGCCGACCGTTCCACACTTGAGCTGAGCAGATGGGACAAGGCCCTGACTAGTTAAATGTGTTTGGGGAAGAAAGTTTTTCAGCCCTGATTAAGTTGTGCTGCAAATGGGGGGATCCAATGCTGAGGGAAGGCACTTCCCCTCTCAGGGAGGCAGCTTATTCTGCAGCCTGATGCCAGGGTTCCCCCATATGGGCCCAGCAACAGCCCCACCCTCAGGCTTCCTCTGGTGGTGGGGGAGGGCACAGGGCAGATGACCTCAGAGACCAGGGCCAGCCACTCTTGCACCATGATGCTACCCTCTGGCTCTCCGAGCGGAGTCAGAACCACAATGGGAGTTCCAACTAGGAGAGGACTGTACTCTCTTTGTTTTAACCACCAACTGCTGCTTAAAAAAAGGAACTAAACATTTTGTTTCATAGAAAATCTTCCTAAGTCTGTTTTTACTTTTATTTTGCATTTTTTGGTGATTTTAATAAAAGCTCTGAGATAATTATTATTCATTGTGGTTATCAGTCATAGCAAAATGGTCAGTTACATTAAAAAAAAGTACAGCAGTGATTCACAACTGCTTGGAGTTGATTACCAGGCATTTGTTAATAAGTCTTTCAGGAGTAATTTATACATTGGACTTTTTTCCTAGAGAAATCTGTAGTAACTGTTTCTATCGTTTGTGTGTGAGTATGGTAGAAAACACTGACATGTCCGAACTGCCTTAATACCTTTACCCTTACCCGGCTCTATTTTGATTATTTTCTGTACAAAATACGTACTCTCTGTGAATTCCGAACGGGTCCATACATATAAAATAGCACAGTTAAGGTATGAATATACTTAACTGTGATTTTTTAAAAACTTATAAATATATTTATATCTTTACATGTCCAATATAAAATGTTTAGGGAGCGCCGTCCTTTGGGACCCAGCTAGAAGTACCGCCAACATGGACCTGCAGACGCAGGCTGGGGAGCGGCTCCAGACAACCCCCGAGACCTGATTCTTCCCAAGGAGTCATGGAAGAGTGAGCTAAAGTAAGAAGTATTTGAGGAGTAAGCAGAGTTTTCTGGTTTTCCAGCGGCAAAAACACTGCCTCTTTCCTTGTGTTACTTTCCTCCAGCAAGAAGGATGGGGGGGGGGGGGGTGTCAGAGGAGAGGAAAGGTGGGGAGGGGCATTGTAGACACATCTGTGTCTGGTCCAGACCTGTTGCCAGTGGGTTCTCTGAGATGCAAAATAAGCATAGATTTGCCTCTAAAACAGGAGAGAGGGACTGGGAAAGGCAGCTGTCACACCATAAACAAAGACACCTATGTACATTTTGGTGTCTAGTCTACATATTATTTAAAGTGTGCTATTTGAAGATAGCTGTTTTAATTTCAAAAATCTGTGAATGGTTTTCTACTGTATGCAAACCATTTTATTTTTGCAAAAAAGGAAGTTATTTAAAAGGCTATTTAACTTAAACAACATTTGAGTTCTTTAAAAGAAAGTAAGCTTTAAAACACCAGAAATAAAGAATGGAAATTTATCATCATCCAGGACAAAGCTCAGCTTCAGGAAAAGCACCCACTGTGCTTTCGGGTCGGGACTGTGTGTTTGAGGTGGTGAAGCCAAAATCGCAGGGGCAACGTTTTGGGAAGCGAATAAACTCTGAAGCACAAAACTACAAAACTCAAATCAAGATCCTTTCTCGGCTCCAGATGAAAGGAGACTAGAGAGGCCTGACAAAGGCACGCACCATCTCAAGTGGGTGGGTGGGGAGGCGGGGGACGGGGCACCGCCATGCAGGGTAGTCCTAGTTCTGGCTAAAACAGCTTGCTGCCTATATAATACAGTAGTACTGTGTCAATACAAAATTCCCTGAACTTGATTATTGTACTGTGGGTATGTAAGATAATGTCCTCATTGTTAGGGAACACAAGTAAAGGGCCAGGGCATTTTCAACTTTAATCTCACATGGTGGGGTGGGAGGGTGGGGAATTAACAAAGCAAGAGGTGGCAAGATATGAGTCAGTGAATTTTGCAGGAAGGCTATATGCAAATTCTTGGTATTATTCTTGGAATTCTTATTTTTCAAAATAAAAAGTTTAAAGACGCATGTCTTCTCAGACTCTCTCTCTCATCCCGTATCTAACCGACAGAAAGGAATTCCTCCGCCTGGACACTTTCAGCGGAGGAACTTTGAGCTCAAGCCTCACGAGCGTTTCCGTCCAGCAGAGGGCGCCAGAGTACTAGTTTTAAAGTTTGGCTCCCTTGCTGGAAGCCTCACCTGGAAGCTTTAAAATAAAATTAGTCCTGAGATCCTCTCAAGATCCTTTAAATCGGACTCTTTGGAGCCCAACTTACAGGTGATCCTAGCTTCAGCCAGGGTGGAGAATCTCTGCCTTAGATGGCTGTACTACTGTGGGTCTCTACTTAGATTGGAAAGGTAGATTTTAAGTCCAAAGTGACACCATCGAAAAGTCTTCTGCTCATGAACTTGTCGCTCACAAACTCGCTTGGTGTCACCTTGGGTGGGACCAGCCTTTCAGGAAGTAGATGAAGCAGGCATCTGATGCCCAGTGAGAAGCTATAGACCTGCACAGCTAGCTTCCCACCCCAGCTTTGGGGAGACTCTTGCCCTATCCTGGCATTAATATTTCTAGGATAGAGAGAGCAAAGAATCTCTGGGGAAGTGCATTGGTATTCGGCCTCCTAAATGCCTTTTATACAGATTTTTAATTAAGAGACCCCGAGGTCCAGCTGAGTGAGGCAGTCGTTTTGTTCAGTTTGAATGTCTGGCTTTGTTCTTCGTGGTCACCAGTAGGGGGAGCTGCACACCCAGCCAACAGTCGCAAACGGTACTTAAGGGCTAGGATGTGGAAACAGGTGGAAATGCTGAATCACGGAGCTGGGTGAGGCTATAAAGATTGGACACACCTCTATCATCTCCTGATCTACTTACTTCTCTGTATTCCACACTGGACTTGGGTGCTGACCGTGGTTCACTGACCTTCTGCCTGCAGAGTCCCCCACAGTGCCCGACACACAGTAAGGCAAGTACTAACTATTGTTGCTGTTCTTGGCACCAGACAAATGAATATTCATCAGACTGGCCAAATGTTGGCCTTCCTGGGATGGCCAAGAGGCTGAAATGCTCTTCCTCCCTCCTTCAGGTTCCTTGTGGGGTGTTTTCTGCACCCCAGGACACTGAGAGAGACACTCTGTCTCTGTCACAGAGACCCTTCCATCAGCGTTCCCCCCACCCCTCCCCAATCCGTGAAAGCCTCGGTCTGCCCGAAGGCCCCAGACCCAGTGACTGGGTGCAGGACTCACACTCCGGCTGGCACGAGCGGCTGGAACTTCCACTGCTCCTCCTCACAGTCCAGGAAAAGCCGGTTCATGATCTTGTTCTTCTCCTCAGGGGGGATGAAGTTCTCGATAATTAGGTACCTGGGAGCAGGAATAGGCAGAGATGGGGAATGGGGGAGAGAGGTCCCACAGGTATATGTGAGGTTGAAGGATCAGAAGTAAGAAGCAAAGAGGCAGAGGGAACACAGGTGGAAAAACCAAAAGGCTGGGGGAGGGGATCCCAATAGAAATAACAGACTTGAAAATCACTTCTTCCAATGCAGAGTGTAGGCTCAGGGCTGCAGGGGTTCCTTTAGGCCAGCCCCCAGCATGCACTCTGGGGCGCTGTGCAACGCAGACTCAGGAGGGGAAGAGGAAATGGGCAGTAGGAGACACTCCAGAGCCTCTCCCCCGTTCCTCCGCACGTTAACCCTGAGGCCCAAGAACTCCTGGGTGGCAGCTGGAACGAGGCCTTCAGGAAGGAGAAGATCCCTGGACCCCGAGGGACGGCTGTGAGGACCAGGACGGGGAAGAGCAGGGAGCCTACTTGAGCTTGAGTTCCCGAGTCTGCTCATTCTGCGCCTCCTCCAGGTCCTGCCGCACACGGATGTATTCATCATGCTGGTCCTGGATCTCCGCCTTCACCGCCTGCAGCTTGGCGTAGAGCTGGATGGGGACAGGTGCAGCTCAGAGGCCACCCAGCTTAGGCCCTGACGGCCACAGGCTCAAGGTCCACCAGCTCAGCCCAGGATGAAGCCAGGGCGGGGTCTGAATCTCCCTCCCACCATCCTACCACGAGGCAGGACAGGTTATTCAAAGGCTGTCCTGTCCCCCCTCCACTGTGGCCTGTTCCCTGCCCCCTCTCAGCTGCTGTCAGCAGTGTGGAATGTTTAAACTCGAAGGGACTCTGGGGAGCTTTTGGTCCTACACTCTCTTTTTACAGGTGAGGAACCTCAGGCACAGACTTGTTCAAGGTCACACACAACTAGTTAATAGAAGAGCCAGAATCAGTGCCCCAGTACGGGACTGCTAGTCCAGGGCTCAGGGAGAGGATGGGCTTGGAGGCTGAACCCATCCCACTCCTGCCTCTCCAGGGGCTCTCCAAAGTGGGGGTGTGGGAGACAGCACTGACCCTGCTGTCCCACTCCTAACCCACTGAGGGGTGTTTCCCTGGAAACTGCCACTGTGACTAGGCCTCCGCCTGGCCCACCTGGGGCAGCCACTCGGCAACTGTAAGTAAGAGCTCTCCAGGTTCTTCCCAGAATCCAGACCAAAACTTGCTGCTTCCTGCCCTGGACCCTCATGTACACACTTTTTCCTGGCCATGGACTTTGCAGGACTCTGGTGGCCAGATATTTTCATCCCTTCACACGCCCTCAAGGGTCCTGTGTTTCCTTCCTGGAGCCCCGCCAGGCTCAAGATTCCTCAGGCTCCCTTACCGTGCCCCTGGCCCTGTTCCAGGCTGGGCCATCCAAACTGTGACTCACTGGTGACACTGTAAAGGGGGAAGTAACCCAGGACCATGAGGACAGCAACCCTGGATACATGAAGTGACGGTGTGGCATTCCCAGCCTAACAGGCCCAGTGTGGTGGCCCAGGAGAAAGGCTCTGTTCCAACCCAACAGACCCTTGCCTTCCCTGCCCCTTGCCCCGGCAGCCCAGGCCATGTGACTGGGGTTCAGCAGTTCAAGGCATGTCGGGGGAGGCCCCGAAACACACACCCCTGGGGCAGGTGACTGACTGTCTTGGGCAGAGGCTGCCAGGCCCTCACACACCTTGACCCCATCCTGCCGTGGCATCTCACCTTCTTGAGTTTCTTGGTTTTGACCTCCACCTCCTGCTGCAGGGACGTGTAGGTGCCCCGGAGCTCCATGGTCTCCTCATCTCGGAGCATCATCTCCTGCTGCATCTCCCGCTCACGGCGTTTCTAGGCCAATGCAGGGCACAGGGGCTCAGAGTCACAGCCCATAGCGGGGAGGGCCGTGGGAGCTCAGGGACTGGCTTCACTGTGGCCACGGCTGCCAGGAGGGAGAAGGGAGCGTCCCGTGGCCCCCACCCGTCATTCCCACCCCATCTTCAGTGGAGCCTCTCAGAACTTTCTTCTCAGCTCACACAGCCATGCCTCCGCCAGGCACTGCCCATGTGGACGGAGACCCCAGCCCTAACCGCTGGCACATTCCAGAGATGTCAGCCACACATACAGGTGTCCGTCATGCGGGCTTCCCAGCTGCCTCCTTGTCCCCGCCTGCAGTATCACAGTGCCCCGGTGAGGCCAAACTGTGGTTCGTGATGACTCAGGACACGGCTATGCAGTTGGCAAAGAACTGTGGCCCTTGTGGAAGGCCCCGGAATTCGTACCAGGTGTAGTGGAGGCTGACGTGGTGGAGAGCCACCTCTTTCTCTCACCCACCAGCTAGCAGAGCCCCTGCCAGGGACAGGTCCTGGGCTGGCAGCCCACGGAATCTAGGGAAGCATGTCTTAGGGTCTCAGCACTATTTCAGGGACCCTGAGCCTATGAGGGCTTTTGGCCCGATGCCCCTCAGACATGACCTTCAGGCCATGTGCCCCCAGGGACCAGAAGCCCCAGCCCTACCTGCTCAGCAATCTCCTGCCTCTTTAGTTCCAACAACTTTTGCTGCTCGTTGGTGTGATCCATGATGTTCCTGCCCCCGATGAGCAGCTTGCTCTCCATGGCCTAGGGAATAGAGAGGTTTGGAGACAGGCTATTTGAAGCACCACAGGGTCCCCAGGTTGAGGTTTTGCTTCCCTGATGGGGCCTCCTGGCCCTCCACAAGAAATCAGATTTTTCCTCCAGCCTCTTGGGCCCCAGCACAAGGTTCCTATTGTTGGCAGGACCATTAGGCAAGAAAAAGAGAGGGGATCCCTCAGGGAAGGTAGGGAACCTAATCTCTTTGCTTGGGATCCAGATGGAAGGTGGTTCACCAAGTCTGGGAGGGTGTGCAGATGGCGACCTAATCCTGGCAACCAGCACCCAGCTGGTGTCCGGGACAGGGAGACCAGAGAGAGTCACCAGGCAGCCCAGCCTTTAGCTAACTGTCACCGGAAACAGAAAAGGGGCTCTCAACTCGGGCACTGGGAGAGTCTAGCTGTGGGCTGGTGTGGAAAGCAGAGGAAAGACCAAGAGGAGGAAACGCTGTGACACCAAGGGCACACAGGACCCCAGCAGTGCAGGAGCTCTGGAGATGGTCCCACAGACTGGGCTCCACCCGCAAAGCCTCAGCCCAGTTACCCGCTTCAGTTCTCACATCTAAAGTTTTGGAACCTACTGTGATCTGGGGTGGCTAGCAGACATTTGCTGAGCAGTATTTGCCAGAGACTGAACTAGGCCCTTAACAGATATTATCTCTGTCCTCACCCTAAGAGGGAGGTGCTGTCACCCTCCTTAACGAAGGAAGGAACTGGAGGAACTAGCCTGAGGGCATGCAGGTAGTTGGCAAACCCACCACCCCAGGCTCTGTGGAAGCTCCTAGCCCGTGTTCGCCACACATTCCATAGGTACCTGCGGCACCGGCAGCTTCAGTGATCACAGATGTGTGTGAGCTGTGTGCCTTGTGGCTACACTGAATGCATTTACCCTGTTGCTCCTCACAGGGGGTGCTGCTCTGGGGCACCCCAGCTGTCCTCGGACTTCATCCCAGGCCTCCTGGAAGGGCGAGACCACCTTGAGCTGCCAAGAGAAATTGGCTGCCTTTGCAGTGGAATTTTCCCCAGTGGAACCTGCTGACCTGCCTGAGGGCTCTCAAAGTAGGAGATGCTGTCAGAACGGGACCCCTGTGCCACCTGTGAGAGCCTCATCACTGGGGACAGAGGAGGACAGGGGTTAAGGGTTGCTTTTGGGAGGTCAGAAATTGGATTATGTGAAGGTGTCAGAGGGCACTGAGCAAAGCTAGGGTCAGTCAGAGCAGCCCCGGACCCCTTGGAGGCCAAGGAGGGAGCTGCTGCAGAGAAGGGCGTCCTCCAGTGGCTGCCTGTCCTCACTGCCACACCACAGCCACCTGCTGCACCTCCCCCTGCCCACCCGCCCCAACCTTGCTCAGGTTAAAATGTCTCACTGCTCACCCCAGTACACATCACACACCTGAACTCATCCTAGACTCTTCCTTTTCCCTCAAGATTGGCACTCGCACCGCCCCTTCAGTGAGAAACTCCTTAGATCTTGTGTGCAGGGCACCTTACCAACCTCACCTGGTGTCCGCCCCACATCTCATGCACCCCCCGCCACTCGTTAAATCCCATCAAGTCTGTCCTCCTGGTGTGGCTCACACCATTCCAACCTTTTCATCTTCATGATACCTGCTGACTTCATGAGATCCTCAGGACTCACCTGAATCGCTGTCATGAGCGCCTCACTGCCTCAGTTTCCCTGTCCATCCATCTCTACATGATGCTCAGAAGGATCCACCAAAAACGCAACTCTGAGTGTGCCCCCTCTGCTGCAAACTGTTTAAGTGGCCCCACTCCTTATAGGATAACCCCCAAGTCTGCAGCAGTTATAGGCCCTGGGCTGCCCCAGCCTCCCCGTCTGCTCTCTCCGCTCACTTCCCTCTTCCCACTGTGCGCCCTGCACCCCAGCTCCACCACGAGAAGCCCAGCGCCCTGTGTGCTCTGCCTTTTCACAACACTGGCCTCCTCCAGCCCCACGTCCACCTGGAAAGCTGCTATTTCTGCAAGACACGGCTTGAGCTTTTCTCTGATCCCCCCGACATTTCCTCCTTTGGGTCTCCTCCATAAGCAGGACACCTTTCTAGTGTTCTGCCGTAACACCCCATTATTGGTTTACATCCTGTCTCCCCTGCGAGCTTCTTCAGGGCAGGAATCATATCTTACCCAGGTCTCAGTGTCAGAGTTTAGCACAGTGCTAAGCACAGAGCAAGTGCTCAATCCATGTTTGATGAACTAAAAAGAATCCTTGGGGTTGACCCAGGGGGTGTTCCAGGTCCCTTCTCTGGGATCCCTCATTCCAGCTTCTCCTCCTTCAACGAACTGGCCCACACTCACTGTTGCAGGGCGAAAGGGCAGAGCAGCAGGGTCTGGGCACCTGGGACACCTGGTGGGAGGGACAGGCTGGGTGTGAAGAGGGAGGAGAGAGGGAGCAGATCTCTCTTGTGCACCAGGAAGCCACCTAGTGCTCTGGGCCATGGATGACTGGTCCCTCTTAACTACGGGGAATGGAATCTTGAGGGACCCCCACATTCTGGGACACATTTGCCCATTCCAGCCCCGAGTCCCTGCACTTCCCTTGGCATTTTATGTAACTCGTGTTCTTCACTCTTTGCTACCTAATAAAAACACATGAGTTCTTTAACTGAGTTACATACGAGAATCACTGGGGAGCTTTTAAAACTCCCAAATGCCAGGCCCATCACATTATCTTGGGCCCCTCCACTCATGACTGAGAGACCTCCTAGGCCAGGCGCTCCAGAGGAGACCCAAGAAAGGAAGGCACAAGCAACAACAGGAGATGCCCTGTTTTTTCCTGGCTGATTTAAAGTCTGGGGACTAGAGAGGAGCAAGAAGCATGGGACAAGGAACCAAGAAAAAGAAAGCCATTATTTTCTTTGTACCTACTACATGCTGGGTTTATCACATCTAATCCTCTTAATAACCCTTTAAGCAGTAGGTCTCAAACTTCCATGTCTATTAGAATCATCTTTCAAAAGGCCCAGTGCCCAGGCTATACCCCACTGCCAGTTAAATTGGAATGGGGACAGGGGCTAGGTGGTGAGGTCCAAGCATCAGTGATTTTGAAAGATTCCCAGGTGATTGCAGTGTGCAAACATGAGAATCACTGCCTCTTGAGGTCTCCTGAATCGCCATCACTTGGGAGCTTGTTAAAATGCAGAATCTCAGGCCCTACCAGACCTAGTGAATCAGAAACTGCATTGTAACGAGATCCCAGGTGACTTGAAGGGGCATATTATTAGCACCATCATTCTTCCAATGAGAGCTCAGAGAGGTTAAGTCATCCATCCAAGGTCACATCATGCCATTAAATATAAATGGAGAATCCAGACCCATGCTGGCCTGGCTCCAAAGCCCATGCTCTTTCTACTGCAGACAGTGTGTTCAGTGCTGCGGGAAGCAGAAAAGCAGAACTTGCTGGGGCCGGGGGTGGCGGTGGGGATGTGTTTCCAGCAAGAGAAAATCATGTCTGCCTAATCTCCAAGGTCATCATAGTACATGGAGAAGCCAGTGGCTAGAACTTTAGAGGTTAAAATGCTTCTGGCAAGGTTCTTCATCAGAGGTTATTCAAAGTCACAGGGCACTCGAGGAGCTGGAGAAAGGGAAGTACTTTCTCAAGACAGAAAAGTAGATTAGCAAAAGGAAACAGAAATAAACAGGCCTCCGTGGAGATGGAAAAAAGCTCGAATGTTAAATGCTGGGGCTGATCTCCGTTAGAACACGTGCCCTGGTGAAATACCCAACCTCACAGATGCTCCCACACCCTCCTGAAGGTGGGCAGGCACAGGAGGGCTTCTTGGCTGTGTGAGCCGACACAAACGGCAGAGGAACTTCAGTTATAGTTTGACACTTTGGGAAAACGTACTCCTAGCTGTACTCATTAAATGATAGCCACGAGTGATCGGTTATAAGCCGAAAGGGGTGGGAGCGTTGCGGAGAGAGTCGATGTCTGTTGTTCCCACAAGACATCGGCTTAATATGCTGCCACAGCTGAAAGAGCCAACAGCATCTGGCCGGCCACCATCACGAAGGCTGTTTAGAAACAAAACAGAAATCATTCTATCCTAATACAAAACCACGATGCAGCCGAATCTGGAGTCCTGCGCACGGTCCCCTCCCTGCATCTCCGGGGACACGAAGGAGAGAGAAGATCCAGAGTAAGGCGGCTAAAACCAGAGAAGGGCTATTCTAAGAGACCTTAAAAAATAGGCCTCTTCACTCTGCAAAGACAAAGGAAGGTTAAGAGAATAGGCCTGGAAACGCTACAATCAAAACAGGTGTGAAAAGCAAAGATTCAGACTTTTTCAATCAATCCTGGTACAGAGAGTAAGAGCTTATAGCCTAAGATTTTAGGATAAATAAAGGGAGTTCTACTGTGTACAGAAGGTAATAAATTTATGGAATCTGATATCTCAGTAGCATGGAATGAAATACTTCTTAACAGTTTATTAAGGAATTCTGGGGACATGTTTTTAACCTTTTATTATCTTCCTCTCCTTTCAGAAAAAATTGCACTAACGAAAAATGACCACTGAAATAATATGAGAAAAGACTTCATATTTTTCTCACCATAGCTAATCTGCTTCTGTTATTTTTCCTGTTTTTTCTAGATTTCCCATATGCATACATCATTTTTTCATGTCTATAGACGTGGTATAAATACAAGCTTATGTCCTGCTACTTCCATTTTATCAAATATCTCAAGCATTGTCTGTTATTTCCATAATGTTTACAAGTCTAATGATTGCATAATATTTATAGTGGACAATTTATAATGTATTTAATTAACCCCCATTATAAATTATTGGTTGTTTACAATGTTTGCTGTAAACACCTTTGCACATATAATTTTTTTTGTTTTTTTAGAGGACTTTCTTGGCAGGAAATTTCAAGAGTGGATCAAGAGTTACAGACATTTTGGGTGTCTTAGAAGATACTGTTCGGTAGCCTTCCTAGGGGTTTATGCCACATAAACAACGGTCAGCAATGACAATGGAACCACTTTTATTAGAATATCAATATGCATGAAGCATTCTTGTTCTTTTTAAAATCACCTATGATAACAGATTTAAAATTGAGCCTCTTCACTTATTTTATATTCCTCATACACTTAAGGTCTTGTGGAAGTCTGACCTCCTCTTTCACAAAATACCCTTTTATACTTTTTGGGGTGATTTTTAAGTGAGGCAGTAGACCTCTGATTCGAAACAATTGTTCCTTCAACCCCCACCTTCTCTAGCTACCCACACGTGGTCCCATGTTCTCAGTCAAAATTCTGCCTGACGATGTCCAAATGGGTTCAAGAACCAACCCATTTGGATGTTATGAGGCAGAGGCAGAATTTGAGCTGCTTAGCAGGCCTGGAATTTGATGCAGCAGCCAAGACAACCAGGCCCCCAAGTTCCAATGGTCCTCTCACCCCCAGCCCCATGACACGGTTCCCAGGGCTGGGCTCTGTGTTGGTTCTTACTAATCCACCTTCATTATGGTCCACCTTTATTATGGGCCTCCTCCTTGGACCTAGAACTCTGCTTCAGAATCTCTCTTTCTGGCTGAGCCCAGGCTGCATGAAGAGAGTTCCTGGATGCTGCCTGACTGCCCATTATCATCCCATCCTGCCTGTCTGTTGCCCCCGTGCTTCCCTCCTGCCCCGCCAGAACCCAGCATAGACATGCTCTGAATGACAACTGAATTTGCCTTGTCGGTTGCTCGCCAAGTCCTGCCCACTTGCCCAGCCCACGTTATCAGCCAGGCCTGCCTGACAGACCCTGTATTGTGCTAGAAGAGGGGCTGACCCTGGCACACATCTGTGGGTGGGCCTCAGTCCAGGTGCAAGGGTTCAGCCCTCTCGCCCCTAGTCTCAATTCATGAAGTCAACTTCACCCCCACGCTGTGAAATATGTCATGCACGAGCTTCAATTCTTTGCTTTGAAATGGGGTTTCGTTTTTGTTTTTTGCTTTGGCTTTTTATTTTCCCCATCTCTCTAAGGATACCATCTCCTCCTTTTCCTCAGAGTTCTCTGTCCTTAACTATCACCTGTGCAGGGCAGGGAGGGACAGGAGTGCCTCAAACACCTAGGCCCACTTCAGGCTGGGGATACTAAGCAAAAGGCCAGGAATATGGGGTTGCTAGTTTCTAGAAAAGGTTCTTTGAGCTCTGAGCTGCCTGAATTAATGCTATCTTTGTGATCTCTGAGCAAAGAGATACAGGTGGGTAGGGCCTGTGGACAGGACTGGGTTTGGCTCTACTGGTTCTACATAAGTCCTATGCAGCTAAAAGGCCAGCAGAGGTTGTGGGGCAGGAGAGACAGGCTGGGAGGTCCAGGACACCACGGTCTGACTCTGGAAAGAGGGATACAAATCACAGGGTAACTAAGGTGACCTCAGAAAAACGTCGACCCCAACCCCCGTGGGTTTACAAATGAGGTAACTGAGGCCCAGAGATGAAGTTCATAATCAAGGAATCTTTAAGAGTATTTGCTCCTTTATTGACTATGCACTTCCCAGATACTTTCCCAATTTGATCAGTCTTGATTTTAGGTGTTAGAGGCAGGTCGGCTGCTATGACAACAGCCAAGATCACCATGGGGACCACGTCCACTTGCAGACAGAGCTTGGGATATTCAGAGGCTCACCTTTTCCTATTTCAGGAGCAACTGGAGAATATATAAAACTAGAAGGTGAAGAAAGAAGGCCCCAGTACTCATTAAGTGCTGATGCGGAAAGTCAGGACTGAGACAGCCAGGCCCAGCCAGCCACTCTGCTGAGAAGATATCATCAAGTATAATTTTACAAGGACAGAGAAGCCACACAGGCCTTGTCCTGCTGCTGCCAGCTATTCTATGACATTTTGCAGGAGACCGGAATCTCAGATGCAACTTGCCATGTGCCTGCAGCTGGGCTAGGTGACTTTTACATTAATCGTCCTACTTAATCATCCCAAGAACCTTATGAGATAATGAGTATGATCCCCACTTGACATAAGAGAAAACTCAGGCTCAGACAGGTGAAGTGACTTGCTCAAGGTCATGGTGCCAGTAAACAGCAGAAGTGATATTTGAACAGCAGCCTCCTAATTCTAAGTCCAGTGTGTTTTTCCCTCTTCCACAGGTTCTGGCAGGAAGGCACCTTGGAGAGAAGCAGCTTCTGGTATTTGCACCTTTGCCAGCTCAGGAACCACCAGGAAAGCTCAAAGCACCTTTGCTTTCTCTTCCAGGCAGGGCTGCTGAGGATGTTTCTGCCTGTGTGAGGCCCTTATACCACGTGCCTAGGGGGAGGCTGTCAGCATCATTAGCATCCCTCAGAGAAGCTGAAACCTGGAATCCTCCCGGGAAGGGCCACCTCACAAGTTCCATGGTGAAATGACACAAAGAGCGCTGGGTGAGGCAGCCTGAGTCCTGGTCACGCTCTGCCACCCTGTTTGCTACAAAATCTAAGGCATCAACCCCAGGACTTCAGTTTTCTCATCTGTAATGTGCGGAGAATCCCCACTACCTTGCAGGCTTTGGGTGGGAATGGCGAGCTGAGTAATAGTTGCGAACGTACTTGGTAAATGATAAAGTGATCAAACATCAGTGGTTACTTGCTGTTTTTCAGTATCTGACTGACAACTACCCACCACTTATCACAAAGAGCAAAACAAAACAGCGCAACAGCCTCTTAGGAAATTCAGCAACTCTACCATCACTCGCAGCCCTATTTCTCCTTTGGTGACTCCCTGGTTGTAGATCTTGAGAAGCCAGTAGCAAGGGAAGAAGATTAAAGAGACAATGGTGTGAAGAATAGTGTTGTTTTCGGTGATTCTCTGACACAAATCAGAAGACTAAATCTGAGTTTCCTGCTTTGAATCTCCTTCATTGGCTCAAAACACAACATCAAAGATTAGCCTTTTGAATGGTAGGAATTCTCTCAACAAGAAGAGACAATTGGAGATCAGGAAACATGGGCTGCAGAATGAGGTGGGCTGGACTCTACTCCAGCCTCATATTAGATGGGCGGGGTATGGATGCCCAGAGTGCTTCAGTTCACCTTGGAGAAGAGCAGGAAGCAAAAAGTAAGCCCATCTACTTCAGTGAGAAAAGCATGAGCACCTCACATCTGATCCTGACCTTCATCTCTCTCCCCTAAACCCCTGGCTTTGCAGTATCCTAGAGCGTTTGTCTTCAGCGTCAGAGATGCAAATCCAGCCAGACGCTACAAGGTCAGAAATGGATGAGACCTAAGGATGCAGAAAGTGCAGATTCAGCATTTTACAGGGTCCAGAGGGCTTAGGTGGGTAGTCCTGGGTCATACAGTTTCCAGCTCCCAGGCAATTCTTGGTTATTCCTCCAGCCTTCGATGATCTTCATTTAGATGGATCACTAATCCTGGGCTCCTGACTCACTGCTTCTAAGGTGAATCGGCAAATGATACGGAAACATCTCTTTATTATTTTTTACAGTCCCTAGGAGGGGCACTGACTTGTCCAAGGTCACAGAATTACCAACAACTGGTATCAATGAGTATCATTATCGACCCTGGTTCTCCCTCAATTATTCATTACCTTTAAGCCAATCTTCCAATCAGGTATTAACACATCTATTTTTAATTTTTTTATTAATTTACTGACTTTTAGAGAAACAGAGGAAGAGAGAGAGAAACATCAATTTTTTTCCTCCACTTATTTATGCATTCATTGGTTGATTGTCGTCCATGCCCTGACCGGGGATCAAACCCGCAACCTTGGAGTATCAGGATGATGCTCTAACCAACTGAGCTAGCTGGCCAGAGCCAACACATTTGTTCTTATAAGTTTTTTCCCTTACAAAATTTAATTAGTTATTGTTTAATTAACAAAGTAATATATGCTTGCTGTAAAAAAAAAGAGAAAAGGTAAAAAAAGGCATAAAGTAAAAAATAAAAGTACCCCTGCCTATTGAAATCCTTAGAGATAATCACTGTTAGTGAGTTCTTGTGATTCCTTCTAGAAACTTTAACTTAAAAACAAAGTCAACTCTACTGATTTATGTTCTTGGCCATGGGTACTCAGAAAATTCTGTTGATTATAGGAATGAGCAGTGCTCGGCTGAGGTCAGAGGCTGGGGGTTTGCATCATACAGAAGGACAGGTGAGTTGAGCACCTCAGCAGACAAGGGCTCCCACTGGGGCCTATTAGCCAGGGATCTGGCATAAACCCTTCCTCTCTGAGTTGGTATTACAGTGTGGAGGTTAAGACCAGGGACTTTGAGTCAGGGAAACTTAGGCTCATATTCTGGCCCTAACACTTCCGAGGCATGTGACTGTGGGTTGTTCCTTCCTTAGTGTGCCTCAGTGTCCTCATTTCTCATGTGGAGATAAAAATAGTACTGCTTCATGGTACTATTGTGAGGAGTGAATAAAGCAATGAATATAACAGAGCAGAGTGCTTGGCATTCAACATGCACTACAGAAATGGTAGCTACCATTATTATTACCTCTGTTGATATTATCCTGCTGGCCCACCTCAAGGAGAAAGTCTGAATGGCCTGGTGCTATAGAAACGATTCAACCCAGGGCCTGGTACTCCTCTGCCCAGTACACCTGGTGGCAAGGGGAACAACTGGAAAGTAACTCTTTAGTCTGACCAGGAGTCAATGCCCAGATATGACTCTAGATATTAAAAATTCTAGATACACCAAAGCACAAGTGCAGATGCCCTATATGCTCTAAACACCGGTTCTGCCCCCAGGACTGAAGGATCTGTGGGAAGAGGAGTCATTTTCTTATCCACTCAGTAGGCCACCTGGTTCAGCAGCTCTCAGAAGTGCCCCAGACTGGCCAGGTGCAGCAGGCTGGCAGGGGTGGCCTTCTTTAGTTGAATCCAGGCCCTTCCTCCTAGTCCTCAGTGCACAATGAGAACATTATTACAGCCACTTCATCCAATCTTGCACCATCCGGGGGCTGAAAATGACTAAGGACAATATGATAATACACTCTTGCAGCCAAGACACATCAAGAGAAACCCAACACGGGACCAAAAGGCCTGCTGAGCCTCCACATAACTTGAAACCCAGAACCTTTATGGAAACGTATTCATTTTATAGACTTCTTGCTGGTCGAATCTTTACAAAATGCCCCCGGGTTACGACAACTCTGTCAACTGATCACACCGTCAGGGATAGGGAGGAGTACAAGTCACTGCTTCCATCAATGCCAAGAGGCCATGGACTTTGACCTAGATGCCAGACCCAGTCTGGAACATTGGTGGTCACTTATTGTCATGAGGCTTTTCTCAAGGACCATGGGTGACTCAGATGGAGTACGGGTGCACACAATTCCTTGATCAGTCAGCCCCA
The DNA here is from genome assembly GCA_007922815.1 of Macrotus californicus. Lineage (NCBI taxonomy): Eukaryota > Metazoa > Chordata > Mammalia > Chiroptera > Phyllostomidae > Macrotus > Macrotus californicus. The sequence goes on along the minus strand of VMDR010001274.1, from coordinate 76,917 downwards.
TAAAACCCAGTGCCTGTCATAGGGCTGGTGGTGTCCTTGGGGACGTGCGAATAGGACCAGACCAGCTTTGGGAAGTCAGACACTCCCTATATTACTGGGGAGTCTCTGGAAACTGAGTACAGCCCTATTTGGAGACTAACATCAAGATCAGGACAGTAGGCTAGAGTATTTGACGCTCTTCTATAGTATACTCTCTGTCAACTGGGGTTTCTTCTCCCCAGAAACCTCACTGTGTACCCCTTTACCCCCTCTCTCTCCTTTCTCCCTGACTCTATGACTCCATTCCTCTTTCCCCTCTTCACTGGCCCCCTCTGTTTCTTTCCTGTCTTTCCCTTAATTTTCTTCTCTTCTTCACATTGTCTTTCTCTAACTGGTCATATAGAAAGCTGAAAATATACCTTTTATTTTTGGTTGAACACATACATTAAAATTTAAGCCCTCCAATTTTAATTTTCAAAAAGAGAGAATATTTTATGTTTTACTCTAGAAAATGTTACTTAACAACTGAGGACTTTTAGGAGGAGGGCACTCTGACGATCACCCAGTTAGTTCAAAGGCTTTTCTGACACACGAATCCCTTCAGAGTGCCTGTGACATTCAGTTTCTCCTGGAGCACTAACAGAGATGGGAGTCCATTGCCTCTAGAAACAGCCCAATTCTAGCTGTTAAAAAGTTCTTTTTTAACTCTGATTTTATTTATTTTTAGAGAGAGGGGAAGGAGAGAGAAAGAGAGGGAGAGAAACATTGACTAGTTGCCTCTCGCACGCCCCTAACTGGGGACCTGGCCCACAACCTAGGCATGTGCCCTGTCTGGGAATCAAACCAGTGACCTTTTGATTCGCAGGCCAATGCTCAATCCACTGAGCCACACCAGCCAGGGCCAAAAGTCCTTCTTTATATTGAGCAGAATCTACTCCCATAATTCTCTGATTACCAGGACAACCTAGGATAAAAACAGTGCCATCAGCAGAAGGGCAGTGAGGCACATGCTAGATTCAAAGGAGCAGGGTAGACCAGCTGTCTGTGAGGTTCTCCTAGTGGAGCGGCTTGCTTGGGCAGGAAGACTAAAGAGATATATTGCAGTCAGACTCTAGTGGACCTCGGATGCCAGGCTAAACGTGGTGTGTTTGACATATGAGGCAGGTGGCCAAGTGAAAACGTCCTTTAGGCAGTTGGAAATAACACTAATAAACAGTTATTACTTACTGAACACTTATATGCCAGGAACGATGCAAAGTGCTTTAATGCCAATTATCTGATTTAATCCTCTCAACAGCATTACGTAAGTCCTAGTATCAGCCCATTTTATAGAGGAAGAAACTGAGTTCTCAGAACTAGTAAGTCACTAAACCCAGGCCTGCCTGGCTCTGAACACAGCACTCCACAAAATAAGGTAAGCAGAGAGCCCAGAACAGGAGACCTCAGTTAGAGCCACGTACACACAGGGAGAGAAGGTCAAGAGCAGAGGCCGTAGGTCTCATTCACGCCCTCTTCTTGTAAAGATGAGCCCCCAATCTCCGTTTCCAGTCTTGTGCTTGATCCTAAACGCCACTGATACAGTATCAGCTGCCCACTGGATTTTGTCACCTTAAATTCAGCACGTCTACACCAGGTCCTGTCATTCTTCACCACCTTCCCAGCAACCAGTTCCCAACCTCATGTTCCTAACTCCTTAAGCATAAAAGAGGATCACATTTTGTGTCGAACCAACTTGGGCTTAACTGGAAGTGCCATATGCAAACTGGGAGGCCTTGGGCCAGTTGCTGAACCTTAATGGGTCACAGTTTTCTCACCTGTGAAATGGAAACAGTAACAAGACCTTTCTGGAAAGGTGCTTGTGCAGACAAAATGAGACAGTCTGTATATAACATACAGCACAGTGCTCGGCACTAGCAAGTGTTAGATCAATGGGGTTATTATTGTTATTACTGCTGCCCTGCAGGCTCAAAACTCCCTCTTTTACACACTCCTAACTCGATGCTGAGAGGTGGGAGGAAGGAGAGGGACCCACGAGGAGATAATAAAAAGCCAGCACGGCTGGTGCTCCCTGCAGTGGTCTCGTCTTTCTGACTCCTGGGGCTGCAGGGTCTCTCTTCTACACCCACCACAGAGCCAGGCTGTAGCCAAGGATCCCCTGCTCCGGCTCCCCGCCCTTCCAGGCCTCCTCACTGGGGTCAGTGAGCAGTGTTGCTGTTTCTCCTCTCCCACTCCCTTCAGTTTGAGCCCGCCCTTTGTGTCACCTGCAGCCCATGCCTCCCGCAGACACCCTCCTTCCCTCAAAGGATTTAGAATCAAAGTCTTAGAAACCATCTAGTCCAATCCCTCAAAATATGAGGTGTAAAATTAAGTCATTTTTAAAAATATTCTTGCATAATTAAATTTAAGTAAAGCAGGCCTTCCCCCAACCAATCTGCATGACCTCACCAGTCTTCACTGCAGGGTGTGCACTGTGAACAAATCTTTGGATTCTCACCGTGCAGAGCCAGCCTCAGTGTGGGTCTGTCTGGGCCTCCACTTACTCCCCTAGCTCAAGGACCTAGTAGGCAACCCAGCCCCTGGGAGATACAAAGAAGTATGGATGGCTAATGACTGAAGATAAAGAGGGCACTGGTCACAATCATTAACCCTCACACATTTGCACTCCCTAACCTCCCCCCTCCCCCTCCCCCTAGGCCCATGGTAAGGAGATAGGGGTGGTGTTTGTGTACAAGGAGGGGAGAACAAAGGGAACGGGAGCCTGGAGGTATCAGGCAGGAAAAGCAGGCGAGACAGAAGAGACAGACGGTTAGATGAGTCAGAGAGAGTGAATGAGGGCACTGGGTCGCATCAGTTACAGCTTAGCTGCCCCCAGAGGGTAGTGTGAACTAAAAGGGAAAAGGGGAGGTGAGAAGGGGAGTTGATGCCGTCATTCAGAAGGTGGGAGCCAGAGTGGGTTGTAGATGGTCAGCAAAAGCTCAGCTCATCTCCAGGAGGGACCCAAGCTCTCGCCTTCTGATCTGGTGTCACCTCTGGTCTCTTCAATCTTTCTTGCCTGGCTCTGCTCCCAGGGCAGCAGGGTTATGGTGAGCCGCAGGGATGGCAGAGGAAGGAAGGAGCTAAGCTAACAACAAAGATGTCAGTCTTGGAGATCACTGGACCCCTGTTTGGCAGACAGAAGCCACCCGTGGCTGCTAATGCCCTCCATTTATTTGGTGATCTCGGCGTATTTCAAATGTCCCCACACTAATAACCTCATTCAGTCTTTGGCATAGCCCTGTGACATAGGCAGGCTAGGATTATCTCCAACATGTTCCTCCCCTCTTTACCCCGTGGATCCCTCAAGAGTCCTCAAATGGTTTCCTCCATAGGAACATCCAACCAAGGGGCTATAAAGGGGTCCTCTGTCAGGGCTCCATTCTGGGCTTGCTTGCTGCTGTCTGTCCCGGGCTGGGCCTGACGAGAAGTCACAGGATATGGAACCCTTCCACTTCTGGAATTTCCCAGGCACCCCTCCCCCTTTGCTTACATATGAAAGCCTGGCACACAAGTTCACCCACTCCATCAGCCTTTGCTCCATCCCCTCTTCCCCAGAGAGCTATGTCAGACTTCTCCTCATTAGGCGAAAGGAAACCTCAGGCCTAGAAAGGCAAAGGCCCTGAGTCATATAGTGAGCAAACATGGCGGGCTCTGTGATGGCTTGGAAAGAACACAGGTCCAGGGAAATCAGAAAACCTGGGTTCCAGTCCTGACTCTGTTCCTTATCAGTCAGAGTCACCAGTCACTCAACATTCTCAGCCTTGGTTTTCATTAACTGTCAAATGGAAATAATACTCATCTCTTGGAGTTGCTGGGAGGATTGTAAGAGAACAAGATGCCAAAGTGTAACATAAAATGAATTACTCTGATTATCAAGTAGCATAGGTAACATCAGGACTGTGGCACAACGGTAAGAGGCTGGGCCAAACACAGAGTCTCGGCTCTCCTTAACTCACCCACGTGGCCTGGGTGAGTCCTGGCCTCGGGCTTCCAAGGCCCCTGCCAGCTGTAAGATGCAGTTCTGAGGGCTCTGCATCTGGTGCAAGAATTCTGGCGTCTACCTCCCTGACCTCTTGGCTGTCCTATTATCTATGCTCCACATTGCCATACATCAAAGAATCTTATTGAGGGAGCCAGTCAGTTGCCAACAGTGGGAGATCCCATTGCAGCCTTTGCTCCATCCCCTCCTCCCATTTCCTCAGGGCTGAAGTGAGCTTCTGTACTCTCTTAGCCTCAGTTGCCTCCCAGTCTTGAGTATGGGGTGGGGGCAGGGAGAGCAAGGAGTGTGGCAGGGGGGTGTTCTTGCTAGAGAAATCAAGGACAGATTGCCCCTGTAAGATCTCCCAGTGGAAAGTACCAGACGGCCTGGATTCCCCTCCTCCTGGGGAGAACTGAATCTAGCTGACCTGCCTTTCACATCCTGCTTCTCCCAGGATGGCCCCAAATGTGCCAGACCATGATCCTTTCTTTGAGGAAGCAGCTCAGCACAACCCTGGCTGAGCTCCTAGAGGTGAAATGAATACACTAAATGTACAGGGCTAGAGCCCCGGAACAGCAGCACATCCCCGCAACACAGACAACGGCATCCAGCTTATCAGTCACCCTTCCGGAGGCTACAGCTCTCCCTTTCCAGGCTGGGCTTCCCTGCTCCCAGCCCACACTCCTGAGAAGGAATAAGAAATAGCACTGTTTTCTCTCCCCAGGAAGTGATCAGCTCATGGGTCCCTGTGCCCTTCCTCCAACCCCCAGTGTTGAGGGCTCCAGGGACCTAAAAATGCCAGGCACATTGAGTTATGGCATCTGCAGTGCTAAAATATAGCAGGTCTGTGGCTGGCCAGGCTGGAGCTTCTGTAGCTTAGCCCCCACCTAAGGTCTGAAGGCTGCCATGGGGAGGGAACAGCTCAGGAAGGACACTGAGGCCTAATATCTCCCAGAGCAATGGGGAATTGGCTCTTACTGGGATGAAGCCTTGGTTTAGGGCCAGTTGGTTTGCTTCTCAAATTAATATAGATCAAAGAATTATCAGGTTGGAAAAGCCTCAGAAATCACCCAGGCCAACTCTCTATTTTATAAAAAGAGAAACTGAGGCTTGAGGACAAGAGGAAGTCACTTGCACAGGGTCTCTCAATGAGCCACAGAATAGCTAGGCCTAGACTCCAGGTCTCCAGTGTAGAGCCCCGTGCTCTTTCCACCCTCTGTGCGATCCCCCAAGTCTCCCTCCTAATGATACTGTGTAATGGGGCCTGCCCCGCCTGGGCTGAGTGGAGCTCATTCACAAGGAGCAGAATCCATTCATAGTCCTGCCTTGCCACCCAAGAACTGGAAGAGCTTGAGGCCCAAGGGTTCCCACTCAGCTCTGTCACTTCATAGGATGGTACCTTGGTTATGCCCCTTTTCTGAGCCTTAGTTCTTTAATGATAAAATGGGGATTTAAGAACCACTTCCCCAGATGGCTACTGCAAGGATCAAATGAGATCGTGTATGTAAGGCATTTCATAAACTGTGAAGTGCTATTCAAATGCCAGAGATTGTTAAAATGGGGTGAGGTTTGAAGGTGCTATAGAGGAAGGAGATCACAGGTGAAGGGGCCATGCAAGAGTGAGAACCTATGACCAAATGAGGCCAAGGACCTGCCTGGCCATGCCATGGACCTGCCTGATACTTGGGGCCACCAGCAGAGACTGACATGCAGCAGGTCAGACCAAGCCAAACTCACTGGCTTGAGAGACTGTCTGCCTGCTTTGCAGTAAGTGTATGTGCATGTGTGATGTGTACATCTGTCCTCCTAGATGCTCCTAGGAGGCTACCCTGGAATTTGCCTGGCTTTTCCAGGTTAGCATTTGGCAGGAGGGCACTATATGGTACTGGGGAAGGGCACCTTCCTTCAGGCCAGCTCACAGTCCTACAAAGAAAAGCCTGACAGTCCAGGTCCCTCTGGGGATGTCTAGATGCCCCTGCCTCCTCTGGGGCCCTTACCTTGTACTTGGCTGCAAGCAGCTCTGTGGCCAGCTGCTCACGTCGCAGATCCTCCAGCATCTTCTCCTTCTCCTCCAGCAGCTTCTGCTTCTCCTCGCTCACCAGACTGCGGTCATCCTGGATGGCTGCCTTCTCCTCCTCCAGCCGCTCCTTCTGCTCCTGCAGGTAGTTCTCCATGTTCTTGTCCAAAGCTGACTCCAGGATGGGCTGGGGCGGACGGTGGTTGTTGTTGTTGTCATCCTCCTCTTCAGCCACCCAGGCCTCAATCACTGGCCCCTCAGGGTACCCGGCGGGGGCTGACACAGCCTTCTTCCTGCGGCTGCTCTTCCTCCGGAGCCGCTTCCCCAGCATCCCCTTCTTCTCCAGCTGGGCCTTCAGGCGGGCGATCTCCTCCTGGAACTCCCGCAGCAGTGTGTCCTTAGGGTCCTCATTCACCCGGGGCTTGTTCTTGATGTTTTTGGCCCGGTTGGCAAAGCGCAAGGTAGAGAGGCTCTCATCGTAGCTGTGAGAAGCTGGCCCCAGCGTAGCCACCATAATGGTCTTGGCATTCCCCCCAAGAGAGTCCTGGAGCAGCCGGGTCAGCTTGGAGTCCCGGTAGGGGATATGGGTGCTTCTGTTGCCTGCCAGAGCAGCAATCACATTACCCAGGGCAGACAGCGAGAGGTTGATTTTGGAGGCTTCCTTAGGCCTCTCTCCACCACCACCGCCCCCTCCACCGCCTCCACTACCTGTGGACTGTGTGGTAGCCCCTCCAGTTGTGTTGGGGCCCGCCTTATTCTGCCTCTCGCTACCAGCCAGGTCTACCAGGTTGAGCTTGCCCACACGGATATGGTCCTGGCCATCCGAGCCACGCTCACTGCACTCCACAGTGATGAGGAAGATGGCGTGGGAGCGGGAGCTGACCTCATTCATGTGTGTGCTGCCCACTGCCCGAGTCTGGTTCCCCAGGTTCATCACATGCTCAATCTCCTTGACATTCTTGGTGACAAAAGAGGAGAGGTCCTTGATGTAGACACCTGTCTCTGGGTTTTCCTTCAGCTCCAGCCTCTTGCTGGGCTCCTTGGAGAGCAGGTCCCGAATCTCCTCCTGGTAGATCTCCAGGTAGGAGGCCCGGACCAGGTACTGCTGGTTCTGGGAGCGAGAGATGTGGGTGAAGATGTGCTCAAAGGCATTAGGGATGACCCCACGCAGCTCGGGCTCCACCCAGGTCCCTTGCATGGTGTAGGTCTTGCCAGTGCCTGTCTGGCCATAGGCAAACACCGTGCCATTGAAACCCTGAAGCACCGAGTCTACCAAGGGCCTCACAGTTTCATCATACAAGTCTGCCTGCTTGGAGCTGGCATCATACACGGCATCAAAGGTGAAGGTCTTGGGCAGCTCCCCCAAAGCAGCGCGGGGATTTCGCAGGGTCACTTGGCCCAGTTTCACGTCCATGGTCAGGATTTGCTCGTGACCAGCAGCCTCCTCCTTCCGGCTGAGGGGGCGGCACCGGGCCACCACCTTCAGGGCCTCGCTGGCCTTGGTTTTACTGGCCATCTTGCTCCTGTCCTTCCTTCCCCACAGCCCCCTCCGTAGCCTGGACGGTCCTGCGGTCCTCCCTAGGTAGGAATCAGTGGGGCTGGCCCAGCCCCAAGGCGCCGCTCTTCAATCCGCATGCAGCCTCCTAGGGTGGGGATGCTGGGAGGTGGCCTGCCGCTGCTGCAGTCCGGGCCTCCTCCGCCCTCTGGTCCTCACTGCACCGGCTGGGTACGGAGAATTAAGCAGAATCGCCGGACAGCTGCGGGAGCCGCGCCAGCCGAACGGCAGTGCCCGGGGCCCGCCCCATGCTGAGGCACAGGAGCCCGGCCGTAAACAGCTACGGCAACAATGAGATAAAGGAAGAGGAAAATGGGATGGGGTGGGCGGCAGAGCTGTCTTCTCCGCCTCCTCCTCCTCCTCCCCTAGGGATCCATGGCGGGGCGGCAGGTCCTGGGCGGCCGAGGGTCTTGGCCCTCCTAAGGGCAGAGGCTCACCTAGAGTCCTCCCCCCCAGCTGGGGGATCATTCATTGCAGCCAGCGCTGCTGCTGATGCTTCTGCCTCCGCCTTCCCGGCCGCTGCCGGAGAATGAGAGAAAAACAGAAGGGGATGGGGCGGAGCAGCTGCGAGAGTGATGTTGCCGCGGCGCTGCGGCCCCAGCCAAGCCCGGCTCGGGTGGGGCAAGGGGCGGGGCCGCGGGGCGGTAGACCGGCCAGGCGCGGCCAGTGCTCCGGGGACAGGGGTGCACCGCCGAGCAGCACCGAGCAGACCCCTCCGGAATGACAGGCTCCAGTGCCGACTCAGGTCTTGCGCCCACCAGGCGGGTGCAGCGCAGCCACCGCCGCCGTCACCCCACTGGGCCTGGGCATGCTGGGAGTTGTAGTCCCGCCTTTGTTAACCCGGATCTGGCAGGTTGCTGCTGCCTTCTTTAGACCAGGAGGCCCCGCCCTCGCTGACATGCAACCCCCAGAGTGACTGCCGAGGTTTTCCATCTACCTGGTGGGCCACCCACACTTGTTTCCTTCACAGCCACCGTCCTCCGTCTCTCCAATGCTCCTGCCTCCATGTCTGCAGACAGGTACATGTCACCCCTCCCCTTCAGGGTGTCTCCAGGTACCCTAATTCCTAGTCCTCTCCTCTCCCTACTCTGGTGTATTTCTGCCTTCCTCTTCTCTCTCCTGGAACCATCTTCCAGCTGGACTTTCTCCTCACCTCCTGCCCGTGCAAGCACTCCTCCATCTCCATCAGCCTTCCACATTGTAGAAAAGGCTCTCCATCTTCTTGCCTACCTTCCCAGCCTTCCCTCCAGCTACTCTCCGACGGAGAGTCTGTTAAAGATTCCTTCACACTGTGCTTCCTAAACCCCAGGCACCATTCTAGGAGCTGGACCTTCCTGCCCTCAAGGAGCTCACATTCTAGGAACCATATTTTGTTTCCTTAACTGGCTGTGCTGCGTTGCATCTTTGTGCCTTTGCCCAGAGGACCCTGTCGCCCTTCTGTACTTGGTGCCCTGTCACTTGTGCAGTTCAGGCACCTCCTCCGTGAAGACTTTCCTGACCAATGTCTTTTCCATAGCAGAAAGAGACACACAATTTGCATAAAACAAAACTTGGATTCCAATTCCAATTCTGACCTCCATCCGACTGTGTGATTCTGGGCGGTCACTTACCTTGCCCCAGCCTTAGTTCTCTCATCTGTTTAAAAAAATCGGAAAGGGCAACAAATAATGTCTACTTCTGGAAGTAGTTGTGAGCCTCAAGTGAAAAAATGAATCATGAAATATTACACCAATGAGAAGACTTGTTTGTAAGCAAGCCCTTAATAATGCACATGGCCTTGGATTGCCTGATAGTTCCTGCTTCCTTGAGCATCCTGGATAGGCCAGGTGTATGCTTGCTTGGTGTTTCTCTTTGAGGTCATCATATTCTTTTCCTCTAGTGTACAAGTCAAGTGTAAGTCCTTAAGTCCAAGGACCAAACCAGTGTCCAACCCACGCTCCACTCTGCAGAGGGGAGCGGAATCTGTGGACAGGGCCCTGGCTGTCCTTACCCTTTACATAAGATGGAGGAGGTGCTGTTATCAGAAACTTTGAGGCCATTCTTAATAGAGGCACCAGGAAAATCTGTCCACACATTCTCAATCATGTTATCCTCTAGAAGGCCTAACCTGTTAGTTCTTCTACTCCACAGAACATGTCTTCTTAATTGTTCCCCACCTTCAAGTCCCTAGGACCTGAATGCCAGCCCAACTGGAAGCTGAGGCTTAGCCCAGCTCTGTAATTCCTTGGCCTTCCTCAGCTCTCTCTTGATCAAGCTCCACTGCTTGTGATTAACTTGGCTTCTGGACCAATCAGCGGGTGGAGTTTTGGCTTTTTAGACTAACCTCTCTTGGCTCTGGTAACCTGATTTCTGGATGGGCGATTTGGCTCTTGAACTAATTTCTTGTTGCACTTGGCTTTGGTTTTTGGACTACCTTTTCTCTGCTTTGACTAACCTGCCTGACTCTACAGCGCTGGATTAAATGGATCCCGGCCCTGTTCTCCCCACCCTATGCCACCATCTGGAAGGGCACTTGCTCAGATCCACCCATCTGGGAGGGACACTGGATTCTCTTGCTTACAAGATGTGCGATACTGGGTAAATTATGAAACTTCTGAACAGCTGTTTTCTCAGTGGAAAAAGTGAGGATAAGAATGCTTCCCTGATTCACAGGGTTTACATAAGGATTAAGTGAGATAATGTATGTGAAAACTCCCAGGGCATAGAAGATGTTCAAGAAATGGTAGTCTTCTTTCCTTTTGTCCTTTGCATTCAGGTTGCTCACATCATTTGTCTCCCTTTTCAGCCCTGTCTTCAGCCCTCCTTCCTCCCCACACCCTCTTACACATTAGAGTTTCCAGCCGTTCTGGCTTGCTTAAGGTCCTCCAAACACATGCTTGTTTTTCATGTCTTTGTGCCTTTGCTCATGCTGCTTCTTGGCTAGAAATGTCCTTCTAACTTTGTGCCTGTCTACAGAGCCTCACCTTTTATTAATCCCACAACTCGATCTTATATGGCTTCTGCTCCTATGGCTCAATAGAGATTTCCCTTACCAAAGACATCAGTGAACTCCATGGCCAGTTCTAGAGGACCCCTTTTAATAGGAGCCTTTGACTCTCATTGCCCTTGCACTTTTCCATGACCCTGCACTTTTCTGGGTTTCTTCTTACAGCTCCTAGGAGTTCTGGTCACTCAATTTCAGTCTCCTTAACTGGTTAATCTCACTCCACCCCTATACTGAATGTCGGAGTTCACTAAGGCTAGTCCTAAGCCCTATTTTTCTTCCAATGCCACCCTCTGGCAATCACTACAGCTTATGGCTCCAATTATTGTCTAAATGATTCCTAAATTTGTACCTCCAGTCTAGACTTCTCCTCTGGGTTCCAAGTTATATATCCAATCTCTAATGGACATGGCCACTTGGATAGCTCCTGTGCATATGAAATTCTACTTGTTCAACTGAATTCATCACCCTCCCATCCAAACCTGGTCCTCTAGGAATGGTCCTTAGCTCTGTAGACAACTCTTTCCCCACCCTCAATATATCCATTCAAACACCAAATCTGTCAGCTTCTTCTCCAACTTCCAATATCATGGTCAAGCCACTATCTTCTCTGGCCTGAGCTCCCACAATAGGTCTTCCCAGGTGTGCTCTTTCTCTACCCATCTATTCTCTAAAATCTTTTAATAATACATGATTGATCACATCACTCCATGCTTAAAACTTTTCAATGCTTCTCACTGTTCTTAAGGTAAAGTCCAAATCATTAATGCAGCACCCAGGACCTTACACGATCTGGTACCTGCCCTTGTCTCCTGTTCTATCTCATGCTTCTCTACCTTGTTCTCTGGGCTCTCATTACAATCCCTCTCTTCAGCTCCCTTCCAGCTTCCTAACACAGGGCCCTTCCACATTCTCTTTCTGCTGCATACGACATTTATCTGAACCATTTTTGCCTAGACACCTGCTTCATCCTTCAGCGCTCAGCTTGAATGTCACTTCCTAAGGGCACCTTTCTTGACTTTTCCATCTAGTTTATGTCCCTTTGTCATATGTTCTCATTGTTCCCTCTATTTCTTTCATAGAAGTTAGCATAATTGTAATTAAATTGATATTCACCCACCTCCTCTGTTGTTCTTTGAAGACATTCAGTTTTGTAGACTAGCCACAATGACTAGTCCAGTTCCTGGCACATAATATGTACTCAATAACTATTTTTATAAATAAATGAAATAAAAGCCCCTTATGAATATCACCTCTTCTGGGAACCTTTCTTTGACTCCCCTGAGTCTACCTGTTAACTAATCTCTCCTTTCTTCATGATACTATTGCTCATTGTTTAACTAATCTTACAGTACTCCCCATAGTGTGACCTGTATGCTGGTTACCTGAGCATGTCTCCCTCTCCATAATGTATAGCCCCCTTAGGACAAGAGGTTCATTTACCTAGCAGAGCACCAAATACACTTCAGGTAATCAATATCGGTTGCTAAGCAAATGAATGAATGTTCCAAGACCTTCCAGGCAAGAAAACGGGAAGGCACAATAAAGAAGTAACTGTAATAAACTCTTACACAATATTTGTAGAATGATTTACAGTTAATAGTGTATTGTCGTGTATTCACTTGATCCTCACGTCAACCCCAGGAAAGGGGAAATATTAATGTTCCCTCATTGTAAAGAGGACTCCAAGCTTCAAGCTAAGTAAAGGGCTAAGGAAGGAAACCCAGCCACCAAGTGGCATAGTCAATCTTGACCCCAAACCTGCAACCCGTGGGGAGGTCTTTCCCCTGTATCATGGGGAGAGCTTACCATGGAGAGGGCAGAACAGTTGCTTCTGAATCCTGGTTTGAATGACAGTTTCACTGGAGTCCAGGCTCATCTTTGGCTTGGCAGGAGTGAGAAGCTTCCTTTGCTGCTTTTACTTTGACAAGGACAGTTCTTTTTTTCCAGGGGATTTCTACAATGGCCTGTTCTTCAGTATGGTCCCAGTAACAGTCAGGGTGAGATTATACCCAGAAGAGAGTTAGCTCTTCAGTGATCCTGGGGCCTGCAAATTTTCAGGTGCAAGTAATTCAGGATTGGGATTTACTTTGTAAAACCAAGTTCTGCCAGCAGAGGGAGACATAAGTATGTGACAGAATCACGGGATGAGATCCAAGCGTCTGGGCTGTCAATCACTGTGACATTATCTAATTCAAGAGACCTCCCCCCTCCCCGGCGCCAGGTCATGTCCAAGTCTATATTACTAATAGCTTCTCTATCCCCAACAGTTTATTTCCCCCTTTCTCTGCTGTAAAATTTCTGCTGAATGGGATTTGAGTCAACTCCCCATCCCCTCCCTGAAAAGAATAGAAAAATCTGAATGTTAAGCACACACTGTCCTAGGTAGCTTTACGGAGCACCTAACAGTGGGTACAGACGTTTTAGTTAACCTTCTCATTAACCCATGTGGCAGTACTGAAACCCCAGCTTAATTTCTCCAACTCCAAAGCCTGTGTTCCTTCCACCACCCTACACTGGGCCCTGAGGTTTAGCTTCCAATCTGTCCCCTAGAGGGACTAACTTCTTCCAACACTTCCCTGCTTCTTCCAGCCTCAGGGGTCTCTTCCCTTCTTTACTTCCCTTGGCAATTAGCATTTGCTTTAAAAAAAAAAAGTGGCATTATCATATCCACCTGTGAAATATTGTCTCCCAATTGGATTTCTTCTACTTTGCTATGCTTAAGTTTCTCCTTGCAAAGTAATTTAAGAACATGTTTTGAAGAGCTCTCGCTATACTGTATGTAGAATTGAGTATCCTAATATTTTTAAATATTGCACACATTGTCAGCTCCACTTTCTCTTAATTCTACATGCAGTCCATCAACAGATACTATCTGGGTCCTGCCTACAAAAATCTATCAGTCCTGACTTCAGAACACTGTGTGCCACCACCACGGCCACCCTAGTCCATGCCACCTTTGCCTCTTGTCTGGCTATCACACAGCATTTTAATAAGAATCCCTGCTTCCATGCCGCCCCGCCCCCTCCTCCACACAACAGCCAGTGTCCTTCTCAACTATAAATCAAATGCCACTTCCTGCTGTCCACTTTCCAATGCCCTCTCATCACTCTCCAAATAAAACCCAAAGTCCTTCACCAGGGCACCTAGTCCTTCCACGATCGGGTCCCCGGTCACTTCTCCCATTTCATGTCTTCATACGCTCCCCTCCCCTCACTCTGATCCAATAACACTGGCCTCCTTGTTCTTCAGGCTTGCCAGGCACATTCCCGGGCAGGGCCTGTGCACTGGCTCCTTCCTCTGCCTGCAGGCCTTTTCTCCCAGGGCTGCTCTCCCTCCCTTCATTCAGCCTGTTTTCAAATGTCATCTCCTCCGAGAGCCTTTTTGACTACACCTCCTAAAATATCTCTTCATCACTCTCTTACTCTTACTATCCTTACTCTGCTTTGTTTGTTCATAGCACTTGCCACAATGTGACATTCTAGGTGTTTCTATATTTGTTTATGGATCATCTGTCCATTAGAATGCAAGCACCAGACAGAATGTTATTATGTATCCCAGTGCCTGGAAATAGGATCAGTTCATCATAAGCCCCCAGGAAACATTTGTTTAATGAATAAATGAATGAATGAATGAACTTAGCAAGAGCCTTCACAATCATCATTTTGAATGGATGCTTCAGTTAATGTAAATTATTTGTATTGTGAAATATTAGGTTGAACCATAGGAAATCCCCATTTTGTAGGTTTAAAATGGTTGAGCATTGGCAATTTCACATAGTTCAGTCATATAAAACACACACTCATAAAGTTGCCTTACATAAATATACAACTTAAAGAATTATTATAAAACAACATCCCTGTAGGGGGGTGGGGAGGAGGTAGAAGGGGAAATAAATGGTGACAGGAGACTTGACTTGGGGTGGTAAACACACAGTACAGTATACAGATGTGTTGTAGAATTATATACCTGAAACCTATATAATTTTTTAACCAATGTTACCCCAATAAATTCAATTAAAAAAAATCCCTGTACCGACCACCCAGGCCAAAAATAGGACATTGCCAGGACTCCTGAAGTCCCCTGCAGGACCCTGTATAGTCACAGTCCCTCCTTCCTCTCTGAGGTAGCCACTCCTCTGGCTTTTATGATAATCACCCGTTTGCTCTTTTTGTTCTTTTACCATCTAAAGAACATGGTTTTGTTTTGCCTCTTTTGAGCTTTACATAAACTCAACTGGTGTGTGTTCTTTTGTATCTGGCTTTGTTCTGGTTTCCTGTATTTGAGAGGTTCATCCATGTTGTTGTGTCTGTTGTGTGCAATGTTGCTAATATATATTTTGTTATGTAACTATACCACCTATCATCTACTCTCTATTTTTAAATTTATTGATTTTAGAGAGAGGGGGGGAGGAGAGGAAGGGCAGATATTGATTTGTTCCACTTATTTATACATTCATTGGGTGCTTCTTGTATGTGCCCAGACCAGGGATCGAACCCCCAGCCTTGGTGTATCTGGACCATGCTCTAACCAACCGAGCTACACGGTCAGGGCCTCTTATTGTGGTTTTAATTTGGATTTTCCTGATGACAAATAAATTGATCACCTTTTCATATACTCATGGCATTTCAATGTCCATCTCTTGAGAACTGCCCCTTCAAGTCCCTTGCTCATTTTTCTACTGAGTTGCCTGCCTTTTTCTTATGGCTTCAAAAAAAGAGTTCTTTCTTATTTTGGCTTTGAGCCTCTTGTTACTTGTGTGCATTGCAAGCCTCTTGTCTGTGGCTTGATAGTTCATTCTTTTTTCTTTTTTTGGTTACATAAATTAACCCATTTATTATCGGCTAGCAATGTGTCAAATTGTGGAGCTTCTCCTGGTCTTCAGTTCCTTCAGTCTTCTGATGACAGACTTTACTGAGACAGCAGAAGTGGTGGTGTAAGTCCAGGCCCCCCCAGCGACCCTCTTCATGCAGGAGCCACAGTGCCAGATCCCCACGGCGCGCCTCTTCACCTTGGTTTTGCTACAGAAGGAGCAGGTGTACTTGGTGTGCTGGCTGATCTCGATTTTCTTCACCATTTTCCTGAGGGAGGCGCCATAATGGGTGCCGTATTTACCGACGATTCCGACTTTCTTGGTGCGTTTAGCCATTCAGCCGCAAAGGAGGTCGGACCCCAAGAGGTAGTTCATTATTTTCATGGAGCCCTTTTATAGTCAGGATTCCTTAATTGTAATGTAGACATAGCGATCAGTCTTTTTCTTTGATTGGCACTTTTGTGTTTTGCTTAAAAAATCTGTTCCTTTACCCCAAAGTCACAAAGATATTCTACATTGTTTTCTAAAAGCTTTGTTGTTTTGAATGGCTATCTAGCTTTATAATTTATTTCAAATCATAATGTATTTCAGATCATTCTCCCGTTGCTGCACATTTAGGCTGCCCCTGTTGTTTTTAACCAACATAAGTCATTGTGGGAACAACTCCCATGCCTCTCCTCAGTCTCATCCAACCCCTCTGGGCCTGGGGAAAAGGAAGCGGAGGGTGAGGTGGGGTGGATAATAACTGCCAACCTGGCCCACGAACATTCTAGATTTGTTCTGTTTCTTGAATTCCAGATGGTGTCTCTCACTGCCTGCCCGGCCTCTCCTTTGGAATGCTCCCATCATCACCTACTTGAGATGGGGCTCGGACAGCCAGAGGCCCCAGAAGTCGGGAGACCTGGGCTGAGACCAAACTCTGGCCACCCAGGCATTTGATGACTTTGACCGGAAGAATGCCTGAATCTCTGGCTCATGTGCACAGATCAAGGCACAGAGTCCTGCATCTCCAGACTGCCCGTCTGATGCCCTTTCCCCTGATTCAACACCACCAGTCAGCAGTCAGGCCAAGGTCCTGGCTTCTGCATCCTGGAATGTTGCAGGGGCGGTTTCCTCATGTGATTCACCAACAGCAAGAATGTTTCAGTCGGACACAGAGACTGACTTGGGGAGGGGGACTCAGGTGTCCTCAGCCAGGAAGCTTCCTCAGAGCCTCCCAGTCCCCAGAGATCTCTGCCTTCTGAGCTCACAGTCTCTCTCATTCTGAGGGTCATTGTGTCACCCCCAGTGAGTGAAGAGGGCATTCACTCCATCCTCCTTACTGTTATTTTCCCATGTGGTGCTGTTTCTCCAGCTGTGAGCAGCTGCAGGTCCGTGACACGCACAAATGCCCCTGACTTGTGCCAACACAGTGGCTGACATGGATAACACTTGGCAGCTGTGAGAGGGAGCCAGCAGACGAGGTCTGAAGAGTGCTTAGGCATTAGCGTACGTTGTAGTTAGAATTCCACTTGGAGGAAGGATTCCAAACTGATCCAAAATTCAGACCTGTGGCCTATTGGTTGACCATTGTCACAGAGGAGTGACGAAGGAGGCTGGGCAAACTCCCACAGCCCAGGCAAGTAGATTTTCAAAAACCAAGCCTTTCTCACTGGCAGTCTCACGTATCCTCTGAAATAGCTCCCCCAAAGGTCGTGCTAACTGGTGGGGAAGTTCATCTCCTAAGAAGACCCTGTCTGTACCCTCTAGAGGGTCAGAATCTAAAGAGAACAGCAGCTGATATGCTGGGAGCAGAGTGGCTCCAGGAGCTCGCCCCCCTCCCAGCTGAAGTCAAGAAACCTGAGCTCAGGCCTGGCTTGGCCACAGTGTGCCCCATGACACTGGGCCTCCTGGTGACTTCATCCCCTGAGCCTGTGCCCTTATATGCCCAGCAAAGGGCAGCCCTGCCCAGGCACTGCACAGAGATGCTGTCAGAAGAAATGACACATTATATATAAAAGTACTTTGAAAAGCTTAAGGTATTATGATGACATGAAGGGTTGTTAGAAAGAAGAGCCCTGAGAGATGAAAGAGGCAGGCCTCTGACACTTCTCAGTATGATCTGCTGGGTAGTAGGAACAATCCCTTATTTGTTCAGTATACTTGATAATTCACAAAGAGCTTCTAGGCTCTTTATCTCACCTGAGCCTCACATTAACCCAGCGAGGTAGGCAGGGTGGGGATTATTTTCCTTGACCACTGATCAGGTGAAGAAAATGAGGCTTAGAGGCCACGGTTCTCCCACGATTCTATGGTCATAGACCTAGCACTAAAATCCCCCTATATGGCTCTCTGTGCCCCTTATGATGGACCCATTATGATGCTCCCTCTGTTTCAGTTACTGTAATCCCATGGGGCAACTTCCCACAAGACCTGTGTGAACACATCCTAGCAGATCCCAGAACCCCCATGTGACTGGAAGGGGTGGGGCAGGAAGGGAGAAGAGTAAAAAGGGGGTGTGGTTATCTCATGAGTAATGTAAAGTTATTACAAGGTTTTTTTTTATTACTTTATTGTTGTTCAATTACAGTTTGAATTTTCCCCCCACCACTCTCCCCCTACCCCAGCCAATCCCACCCCCCTCCCCTGCTCCCACCCTCCCCCTTGGTTATGTCCATGTGTCCTTTATAGTGTTTCCTAGAAACCCTTCCCCCACTGTTCCCTCCCCTTTCCCCTTTGGTGATTGTTAGATTGTTCTTAATGTCAATGTCTCTGGTTGTATTTTGTTTGCTGTTTTCTTTTGTTGATTATGTTCCTGTTAAAGGTGAGATCATATGGTATTTCTCCCTCACCGCCTGGCTTATTTCACTTAGCATAATGCTCTCTAGTTCCATCCATGCTGTTGCAAAGGGCAGGATCTCCTTCTTTCTCTCTGCTGCGTAGAATTCCATTGTGTAAATGGACCACAGTTTTCTGATCCACTCATTGACTGATGGGCACTTAGGGTGCTTCCAGCACTTGGCTATTGTAAACTGTGCTGCTATGAACACTGGGGTGCATATTATAAGGTTTTAAGCAGAGAAATACTATGATCAGGGCTATATATTTAAAAATACTTTCCTTCTCCACTTCCTCCTTCCTTTCCTACTCCTTTTCTCTCCTCCCTTTTTTTTTCTCCTTTTTATTCTTCACTTACTTTGTGTAATTCCCTAGGAAAGAAAGAAAAGAAAACTTGGGGACCTTTCATCACAAGAACCCTTGGATGTTCAGCTAGCGGGAGCCCTAACTGGCTGGTTCCTTGCATGCCTAGGATGCCAAGGTCCTGTCAGAGACCCCCCTCTCCAGCGGGGCAGTTCTGGAGGCTTCGTGCTGCAGGAGCAAGGCCAGGAGTCGGTAAAGGAATATGATGTCGCAGGGATAAGCACTGGACTGCTTGCCTCCCAAAGGCTGGAACCAGGCCTCTGGGTCCCTCTTTGGCCCCCTGGGAAGGGCCCTGGCTCAACCACTGCCTGAAGTGGTCCAGAACCTGAGGCTTCAGTATGTGCCCTTCTCCAGTGGGTGCCTGCCATCCAGAGTGGCCAGGTGACTGATGTGCACATCCTGGGGTGCCCCCTCTAGGCTGACTGACCCTCTCCCTTAGTCTACTGGCCTAACTTCCTTCCTGTTTGTCTGTGTCCCACAGAGATCACCTGCCGGGCAGCTGGATCCCAGGTCAGAGTCCTTGGAGAGGATATAAACAGAAAAGTTAGCACATGTGCCTGTGTGTAAGCATGTGTGCATGTGTGTGCATGCAAGCACAAGCATGCATGAGTGTATGGCATCCCAGGAGGGAAAAGTACACACTGTCTCCACAGAACACCTCTCTCTAATTGCTTTTGCTCAATATCATGTCCCCAGTAACAGGAAAGTACTTGGTATCTAAGAACAATTCTTTGAATAAATGAATGAGTGAACAATAAATGAATGAAACAAGACTAACCTGGAGCGTGTCTGTGGCCTGGATATAGCAATCAGAAAATCCTTGGAGACCTCACTAGCACATTTCCAAGGACTGCCAGCAGAGCAGGCCTGGTGCTGGTGGCCGAGAACAGAGAAGATGACCAAGGGAGCATGGGTGGTTTTTTAAAGAGTTTGGAGTGAAGGAAGGGAGGCCATAGGGCAGTGGGAGGAGTGGGGATGAAAGAGCATGTTTGAGTGGAAGGAAGAGTCCTGTAGAGAATGTTACTGGCGACAAGGCTTTCTTGGTCAACATGGCCTGTCTCAGTATTGACCTTGCTGCCTCCCCTTCCCACACTAAAATTGGCCTTTTCTCTTGCTTTCCTTGAACACAGACCTTACAGACCAAGATCACTGTGTTGATCGTCCTAGGCATTTTTGACAGCCTTTCCAGTGGTGTTCTGCTTGACTACCTTAGCAGTGGCCTTGCCTCCCTCTGGCATTTCCAAAGCACTCCAGCTTCTGCCAGATGTGCCCTCCTTCCAAGGAAGCAGAAGACCCTGGTTTGCAGATGCAGAGGAAAGGCCACCTGCGCCCCAGAGACACAGACCAGGGAGCCTCATCTTTGATGTTCAAGTTCCTCGTTTGAGCTAGCTCCAGGTACAGACATGCAGCTTGGACACTTCCATCTGAACAAATCAAAATGTAACCTCACAAACCCTTTAAGACCCTCAGCCAGGTCCTTCTCTCTCAACTGCCCTGCCTCTGTCATCATCACCAGGACTAGGGATCACATTTTTTGTCCAGCCCTCCTTCTCCCAGGATGTACCTCTTACCTTTCTGTCCTTCTCTATTCCTGTTCTCTCTGCTCTGCTTCAAACCTTCCATACCCTAAGCCTCCATCTCTGCATCAGCTTCCTTCCTGCATCTGATTCCAGAGTCTCTCTTCTCTATCCCCTTCTGCAGACCTCCACATTATTTATTTTCCTTTCCATTTTTTGAAATTATGCATTACATCATGCATTTATTCAGAAGAACATGCAAACACATATGCATAATTTAGAGGGAATGTACGTGGGGGGCTATAACCATTCCCCACGTTAACAAGCAGAACACTGCCAGTACCCGTTATTTTCTTTAAATGTCTCCTTTAAGTTGGTCAGAACCCTTTGGAGGCTCCCTATGTCTTGTCTAACTTCCCTAGCATGTCTTTAAGGCAGGCTCCATCAGGCTGGTCCCATGATTGATCCTCTCCCATACTGCCTTCACTCTAGGAATTACACTTAGTCTAAGGGCACCAGATCAAACACATAAACCTATTTCTGGTCCCCTCTCTATCATTGATTAGCTGTCTGAATTGAATTATATTGTCTAGCTTTCTGAATCAGTCAAGACTCTTTTAGTAGCAAGTAACAGAAATCAAATTAAAACTGGCTCAAATCAAGAAGGAAATGTAATGGCTCACCTTTCTGAAAAATCCTAGGAAAAGTCTGGCTTCAGGTACAGTTGTATCTGAAGACCCAAACAATGTCCCTTGGCTCTGCCTTCCTCTGAGTTGTCTTTATTCTCTCCCCAATTGTTCCAGCAGAGGTTCTGGATGTCTCATTCACTGGCTTGGATCACATGCTCATCTCTGAACTAGTGTGGCCAGTGGTGGGCTAGGTATGCTCACCTTGGACTCAAGGGTGAAGCCAGAACCCTGGTTGGTCTGATAGTGGAGTGAGATGCTTTCCCAAGAAAAACTGGGTTCTAGCTGCTGAGGATGGGAGAGTGAGCTGCTGAGCAAGCAAAATCAACAGATATTCTCTAGTTCTCACTTCCCTTGTGAGTGGGAATCTGTTCTGCCAAATTGTGGGAAGGTTAAAAAAAATCAGGGCTATGAAGATTTTTTGAAAACTTTAAAATTCAGTAGAAATGGGAATGATTTTGAAGACAATGATGTGTTTGCCTTTTCCTCACACCACTCACCTGTCCAGATGCCCTGTGACTGTTTATCCAAAGCCTACTTTTCATTCCCCAGGCCCGTGAGAACTCGACCTTTTCCAGCACCGAGAGCCTCTTGAGTACCTGTGGATCTCCTCAGCATTTAGGTGTCCCACATCACTGAGCACTTTATTAGATGTGCTCTTTCACTGTCTTGTTTATTTGTTGTTTAAGACTATTACAGTGTATCTGACAGTTCTCTACTTGTTATAAGGCACAAGATATAGTGAACACGTTTTATGCAATATATTCCTTTTGGTTGATTTCTTTTATTTTTTAATATTTAATTAATTTATTTTTAGAGAGAGGGGAAGGGAAGGAGAAAGAGAGGGAGAGAAACATAAGTGTGTGGTTGCTTCTCATGCGCCCCTCACTGGGGACCTGGCCCGCAACCCAGACATGTGCCCTGACTGGGAATCGAACCAGCAACCCTTTGGTTCGCAGGCCAGCACTCAATCCACTGAGCCACACCAGCCAGGGCTGATTTCTTTTCCTTTTGGTTGATTTAATAGTTTACCTAGCTGGGTTGGAAAGGTTTCTACTCGTATCATAGTTAACAACTAGAGCCCGCAAATCTCCGGCTGACATCTGGTCTCATGATACATACTTGTTCTAAAGTTCTGGCGCAACTATGGGCACCTTTCCCAGGTGCCCTGTCCTGGCTTTTGTCTCTTCCTTGGGGAGGTGCCAACTTACCACTTATTTCTCCAGAGCTACTCCCTTTGTAACCAGAGCCAACAGAGATTGTTGCTCTGCCATTTCCTGGAACTCTTCCACCGGCACCAATTTCTACTTTAAGGAATATATTTTCTTGTCCAAATAACTGGAAGGAAGGCAGAACTTGAACATGAACTTCATGTTCCAGAAGAGACCCTCTTCCGTCTCAGATAGTGGGTAGTTCCTAGTAGCCCAGCAGGAGGACCTCCACCTCAACCATTGAAGGCCCTTAGCAAGCACAGAAGACACACACACAAAGTGTGATGAGGGCTTAGAGACAAAGAGTCTCTTTCTTTCAGAGGGATGCCCTTCACGCTGGCAGGCCATGGGAAAGATACGTGGGGACCTTGGGATTTTCCTTTCATTTTCTTGTGTCTTCAGAAGCCACCCCTGTTCTCTTGGTAATATGAACCTATGGTTTAGATAGGTGGGGCGCAGCTTCCCAGGCAGGTTTACCCAATTTTCCCAGGCAGAGGAGTGTGCTGAGGCTGCAGGCAACAGAGGAAGCCCAAGGCAGAGGAAGCACAGGGTGTTGCTTTCTCAACTTCTTGAGACCAACGTTGTGTAGCAAGACAAGCTGGAACACGCTCAGCATTTCTCCTTCCTGACTGGGGTTTCACCTCGGCCCCAGTTCAGTGGCAGCCCTCTTGGCTCAGTGGGCTGTGGGATCCAAGAGGAGGAAGCTTGTACAACCCCTCCCCTAGCAGGGGTGCGGGTAGGGTGGGGTTTTAAAGTAAGCTTCTAACAAAGGCTGAGTCAGTTATATTGCTCCAACTCTGGATCTGCCTTCTCTTGTTCCTCTATGCTACCCACCCTGCCCTCTAGTCACACCAAATTTCTTACCATCCCTGACCATGACAGGCGTGGCTGCTGTGTATAGCTTCATGGGCAGTGCACTACACGATTCCTGGAGTTGCCATTCCCACAGACAAAGGAGTGACAGCAGCTCCAAGAATCATGCACAATTGTACCAGGCAGCCCTGAGCCAAGACCTTTTATGACTTTCTCCCTTCCCATACATTGCACCCTCTGCCAAGAATGCCCTTGTTTGCCTTTCTTATCACTATCTCTTCACCTAGTGAATCATCTAACAGTTAGCTTTTAAATGTTGCTCAAATAATGTCGATGAACACAAATGTAACAACTGAATGCTTTTGGAAATGCTCAAAGCCATTGGAAAGAAACCCCTTAACACAAGAGTCTCAAACTCGCACATGGCAGCTCCTTCCATCTGGCAGTTTTATTACACTGGTGGGGTTTTATAAAAGGCAATGTAAGGATAATCCATCAAATGGCTAAAATGAAAAAGACATAACAGCAAGTGTTGGTGAGGACGAGGAGCAACTAGAACTCTCGTACAAAGCTAGTGGGGCTGTACATTGGGATAAGGACTTTGGAAACCATTTGCTGACATCTACTGAAGTAGAGGAGATGCCTAGCCTGTGACTCAGCAGTTCTCCTGGAAATACAAACACGTTACATACACACAAAATGACCAAACGTCACCATAGCAGCACTGTTCATAATAGCCCCGAACTGGAAACAACTCAAATGCCATCGACGGCAGAATAGATGAATGACGTGGCGTATTTGTAACATGAACTGTTACACAGCAGTGAAGATAAATGAATTACTGCTTCACAGTCACATGGACAAATCTGACAAACAGTGCTGAGTTCAAGAAGCCAGATATACAAGAGTATACACTCCATAATTTTATTTCTATAAGGTTCAAAAACAGGCACTATCATGTTAGAAATTAGAATAGTGGTTAACCTGGGATGGCAGGAAATGACTGGACAGGAGCATGAATTTTCAGGGGTGCTAGTGATATTCATTTATTAGTGTGGAAGGTGGTTATGCATGTGTGCTTATTGTGTGAAAGTTTATTGAGCCATCCACTCAGGATCTGTACACTTTTATGTATGTATGCTGTGCTTCAATAATAAAGATTATTTAAGAGAATAAAAGCAATGTGTACTTCTGGCCACAATGAAGTAATAGGATCTAGATTTATCCTCTGCTTTAATCATCTCAAACAAAGTATATGAAACAACAGTTTCAAGACACTGGATAATAGGCGGCTCAGGACAGTGATCCCAGAGGGAAGGGAAACAAGTGAGATGAATCTTACAAGTGTCTCAGCTCCCTGGCTGGAGAGAGTTTCCAGGCTACAGTACAGAGAGAGAGAGAGAGAGAGAGAGAGAGAGAGAGAGAGAGAGAGATGGTTCTTGGAGATTTGCCAAGGAGTCTCTGAATTTTTGCCTGCGTACCAATCAGTACCTATGTGTTCAGAAGTGAGTGATGTTGGTGAAAGAAATATCTTTAAAGCACTGAAAGAAAAACTGCCAGCCAACTAAGAACAAAATATCTTTCAAAAATGAAGGTGATGCCCTGCCTGATGTGACTCAGTGGATTGGGCACTGGCCTGCGAACCAGAACGTTGCTGGTTGGATTCCCAGTCAGGGCACATGCTGGGTTGCCAGGTCCCTGGTTGGGGGTGTGGGAGAAGCAACTGATAGAGATGTTTCTCTCGCACATCAACGTTTCTCTCCCTCTCTTTTTCCTTCTCTTCCCCTTTCTCGAGAAATGAATAAATAAAATCTTTTTAAAAGTGAAGGTGAAATAGACTTTTTCAAAAATACAAAAGTGACACTCTGTCTCTGAGAGTGATAGATTACGACTCCACTGCATGACTCTTGTTTACAGAAAACAATGATAAAACCTGGATTTAATACAAAAGGAACTACCTAAAGACACTGAAGAAAGAACAGAATCAGACAGTCTACCCACCTCTTTGATTGACCTCACTGACTCATGAATGGAGCAGACACAAAGCAGCCCAGCCGAAGGTAAACAGACTGCAGCTGGTGTAGGGAGAAGAGAGAGAACCGGAGCAGAGAGACTGAGCTCTACAGAAAACTGCACGTCTTTGAGACTTTTAGCCCAGGGCTAAGTGAATCCCATGTTTCACAACAAAGGCAGACAGGAGTTCACAAGGAAAAACACGGTTTTTCTGGTCTAGAAAACCAGAGCAAAAGAAGCCAGGAAAACAGTGAAGACTGAAGGGAGTGGAAGCTCAGAAAGAAAAGAACCAGAGAGGAGAGCTCCAAACCCTGTGTACCCATATCTCTGACTGATGCTTGAACCACACATGCATGGAACAGATTCAAAGTAGTTCAGCTAAAGACAAGTGACGTGAACCCAGAACAAAGATGCTGCATAGGAAATAAGATTTGCTGTTTCAGCCTAGCCAAGAATGTTACCTGTGAAACCAAAGGATGTAATCGTCATTGGTGAAAAATAACCAGAAGAGATCTACTTTAGGGAATTGATTCATGCAATTGTGGAGCCTTGGTAAGTCTGCCAGGCAGGCTGGCAGGCTGGAGACCTCGGGAAAGTTGCAGTTTGAGTCTGAAGCTAGTCTTCTGGCAGAGTTTCTTCTTGCTCAGGAGAGGCCAGTCCTTGTTCTGTTAAGGTCTTCAATTTATTGAATGAGATATACTCACTTTAGAGAGGGTAATCTGCTTTATTCAAAGTTCACCAATTTAAAAGTTAATCTTATCCAAAAACACCTTCACAGAAACATCCAGAATAATGTTTGGGAAAATATCTAGACACTGTGACCCAGCCAAAGTGGCCAACCAAAAGTGACCATCACAATAACAGTATCTAGAATATCCACAAATGAGCATTCATAACTCATAAAATTAACAATCCAAAATAACTTGCAAAGGAAGGACCAGGAAAAAACACATATTCTCAAGAGAAAAATCAATCAAACACAACTCAGAGATGAACCAGATGTTGGAACTAACAGACAAGGATTTGAAAGCAGCTATTATAATTACCCAAAATAAAGTAAAATAAGACTTGTTTTCAATGCATGCAAATTTCAGCAGAGTAATTGGAAGTCTCATCAGAGAAATAGAAACAATAAAAAGGAACCAAGTAGCAATCCCAAAGATAAATGATACAATTTCTGAAATAAAGAATTTACTGCATGGACTTAAGTTAACAGCTGAATGGACATGAGAGAGGAGAGTGCCCATGAACTTGGAGATAGATCAATCAAAATTATCCAATATGAATAACAAAGACAAAAAGAACACATGAAATCAAACACATTTACCCAAGAGAAAGTGGGGAAAGTGTCTTACAGAAATGTGTACATGAAGGTTTGTGAGAATTTTATTCAAAATAGTCCAAACCTGGAAACAGTCCAAAATGCCCATTATCAATGAATGAATGAACAATTGGTGGTATGCCTACGCAATGGAATACTACTCAGCAATGAAAAGGAACAGCTCACTACTGATACATGCCCAATATGAATGACTTACAAGCATTATGTTAAGAGAAAGAAGCCAGACATAAGACTATATAATGTATGGTTCCATTTATTAGATAAAGTTCTGGAAAAAGGAAAGCAACAGTGATAGAAAGTAGATCAGTAGCTGCCAGGGGCTAGAAGTTGGGGCCATGAGGAAAATTTTTGGTGTAATAGGAATACTCTGCATCATGACTGTGGTGGTGGTTGCGTCTGTCAAGACTCATTGCACTTAAAGGAGGAACTTAAAATTGGTAAGCTGTATTGTGGGTAATTTACACCTCAATGAAGCTGACCAAAAACCCCAAAATAAATAAAAGGTTCACCTGACACATGTAGATTAACTGCTTGCCTCCTCTCTGCCTCCAGCATGCATAAGAGTTTGCAATCCCTGACTAGCCTGACTAGTAGTTTATGTTTTCAAAGCTTTTCATATTCTTTATTTAATGTGTTGTGCTAGCTGAGATTTGAAAACATGATAATTTTTTATAAAATATTTTGTTTATTTATTTTCAGAGAGAGGGGAAGGGAGGGAGAAAAGGAGAGAGAGAAACAGCAATGTATGGTTGCTTCTCGTGTGCCCCCTACTGGCGACCGGGCCCACAACCCAGGCTTGCGCCCTGACTGGGAATAGAACCAGTGACATTTTGGTTCACAGGTTGGTGCTCAATCCACTGAGCCACACCAGCCAGAGCCAGGAAATGTGAGAATTTGACTTTCAGAATTTATCTTCTAGAATCCCAAGAGGAAGCAGAAATTATATAACTTGTTAAGATGTAAAGAGAGGAGTAGGGGAGTGTAGCTCAAGGCCAGAGCTGCTGCTAGCTTCTGCAAATTAGGGAAAGTGTCCCCTTCCTCAAGTTCAAAACATTTTTAGTATATTTTTTGCACAACCTGTACTGTGGCATGTGCTGGCTCAACCCCTTGGCTTGACTCAGGCAGCCTTCTAGCACCCTAGCGTGGAGCATCCCTGGCTAGACTCACACCATTGCTCTCTCACACACAGCCCGCTGCCACTGCCCCCTGGCCCCAGTCTCCCAGGTGAACTATGTCAAGTTTAGAGTTGGTGGAGGAGGAATGTTAGAAGTGGGGCTTCTGAGATGAACAGATGGTGAGAGAAGAGGCCTCAAGTACACCACAGCGAATTTGAGACAGGCCTGGTTGTGCACTGACTGTGAGCATGTGCAAGCCTTTGCTCTCAAGTCTGTGCATGGCTGTGTATGCAAGTGGGGGGTTTACGTAGCTGGGTGCTGCTCCAGCCTGGAGGCCTAGAATGTCTACAGCTGCCTAACTATTTTCACTCAAGTTAGTATACAACTATGTCCGGCTGTGTATGTTGCCTCCTTCAATGTGGTGCCTTTGTGCAGGGCACAATCTGAACCACCAGACCTGGTGGCCCTGGGTAAGGATCCCTAAAGCCTTTCTTCTTCTTCCTAAGGAGAAACTCCTACCAGTCAACTAAGAAGAAGCAAGAGGTGGAGATGTCAAATCTCCTTTCTTTCTATACCTCCACAAATGCCAGTTATATCAGGATTGTCTCAGGTCTTTATGGCAACTTTTCCACACAGTACCAGGAGGACCTGGGGTGGGGGGCAGGGAAGGCCTTTATCTACACATTACATCTGGTTTTTAAAGACAACCTAAGGACCATTGCCTTACCAAATACTTTTTCCTCCCTGACTTTACTATCAAGGTAAATCTTTGCTCTTCAAGTCTAACCTTAAATAGCGAAGAAACTAGAAGATACGCACCGCCAAATTGTTATCAGTGATGTCTTTATGGCTTTACATACTCTTCATTTCTATAGTTTCTAAAGTTTTAATATTTGTTACTACTTTAAAAAATAACCTCAGTCTAAGTATTGCCTCCTCAGGGATGCTTTCCCTGACCACCTCTCTCTCCAGTATGACTTGGGGATCCCTATTCTGTACACACAGCACCCTGCACTTTCCTCTCTCCTAGCGCATAGGAGAAGCATAGGAATCATTAGTGTGAACTGCAGTGGAGGGCAGGGACCAAGTCTTAATCATTTCCGAATTCCCAGCCCCTAGCAAAATGCTTAGTAAGAGATGGAAAAGTGCCTGCTGAATGAACAAGCGGGTGAGGTTACCAAGTCATGCCCTCAGAAACAAGGCTGGGTCCAGGGACTACAGCTACGGTGGTGAGAGAGTCAGTGGGCCTTAAATCTTAGTCACTGAAACACATCTTCTCAGGGTCCAGGTTGAACTAGAGGGGAAACTTCATGCTGAATCCTTTGGAATTGGGCTAAAGTCTCTCTAAGTCTGCCTCGTGAAGATGAGAGGGGGAGGTTCATAGAGCCTGGGGTACAGTGAGCCTGCAGAAAGGAATTCAGTAACCCTGGGTGTGAAATCTCACAATTTGAAATTATCTATTGACTCATTTGCTTTTTTATTACGTGTCACCTCTCATTTGCCTGTGTACTCCATGAGGACAGGGTTCTTATCAGGCTTGTATCAAAAGGGGCTGGACCAATGCCTGGCACATAGATGGCACTCAATAAATATTTGTTGAATTAACATTGAATGAATAAGCTCATTCTAAATCAAAGCCATGAAAGAGAGACCAGATGCAGCGTTATTCATTCATCCAGCAAAATATAATTGACAATAGGCCTGCAGAAACCTCAGTCAGCACATTTTTCACTCTGTGGGAAGGCGCACTTCAGAAGCCACAAGTAGATCTGAGAATTGTTTGGTAAATACAGAGTTGGACTAAGGGGACTTGGAAGATCTTAAGAGACTGTGTCACTGAGCTGTGGCACCCTGATGAGTCACACTTTCTCACATGGGAACAGATGTCCCTTGCCAAACAGGATCCTGGCTTGCCCAATACTGCCATCTTTTCCTGTCACTGTGGGAGAAACACTAACAGTCTGCCTTCTCCTGTTCTCCCTTCTCAGTGCTCCCTATTGGTCATGATGCTTCAGTCCTTTAGGTTTGAGGTCATGTCAGTGTCCAGGATTACACAGTGGCCTTTATTGGTTACGTTTTCCACTGTGGCTACCCAATGAGATTTTGGCCACAGTTTTACATACCCTGCTAAAGAGAAGCAATTCTAGACCTCAGATCAAAACCTTCCACTATCTCAGTGGCAAAGTCACTCAGTGTCACTGTACCTCAATTTCCCTATCTCTAGAAGGTGAAATACTGTACCTTTTCCAGCGTCCCACGGGGCTGTTAGCCAAAGAAACTGAAGACTATGCATATAGTGGCATAGAGTGGCTCAGAAGTAGAGCTCTGGCCCTTACATAAAGTTTTATTCCCGATTTGCCACTAATGAGTTACATGACATTAAGTAAGTCATTTTGTGAGATACTTAGCCCAGTGTTTTGTTCTTAATAAGCCTTCAGGAAATATTTGTTATTGATACGGTTCTATGACCATGAAATGAACTGAAACACCTCCCCACTTTCTCAAAGAGGATACTTGAAGAAAATACTCTATTGCTTTTCAAGTAGCTATTGTGTTTTTGTTTTGTTGAATGTGGTATGTAAACTTGAGACCATGGCTTGATGGTTTGGGGGAAAAGGAAATTTCAGAAGTTGTGTAGCAGGAGGGATGAAGAGCAGACACCTGGCAATGAGGTAGCAAGGGAGAAAACTTTTGGAGGAAGAACAGGTCTAGCTAGTCAAATGGAGGGACCTAATTAAGTATTGCTTTGTGATGTGTGATGTAATCTCTTCTCCATCCTCCCGTGAAGCCTTCAGTAAAATCTCATTAGTCGTAAATACTGCTGCATTTGAATGTATTGGGGGGATACAAACAAAGTGCTCAGTCTGGCCTTGATGGGTACAGGGAGTAAGCCTAAACACCAATCATCTTCCGGTTATATTATCAATTTAAAAATAAGAGGGTGAATCATGTGACCATATGGGTTTCCCAGCCCCAGTGGTAAGAGATAGAGTATTGCCGGGAAATTCTGATGCAGTAGGCTGGGGCGGGCCTTGGGAACTCCCATTTAAAAGATTCCCCAGATGATTATAACGCAGGTCAACATGTTGACATCATTGTGTACATATTCATCACACTCTATAGTCAAATGTTTAATCACCCACAGAAAAACCCTCCTCCTCTTCAACCTCCGGTATGCAACATGCTGACCAAAGCAACCAGGGTGTGCTCAGCGAATGTGAACTCACATTAATATTGTCCTAAGTAAAACATGTTTACAAAAATATTGTTGCATTAGTGTGGGAAAGAAAACAACAAATGGTGCCACATGCAAAAGAATGAAGTTGAACTCCTACCTCACACCATGTTAAAAATTAACTCAAAATGGATAGACCTCTAGACCTACTTATAGACCTAAAAGTAAGAGCTAAAACCATAAAACTCTTAAAAGACAACACAGGAGTACATCTTCTTGACCTTGGGTTAGGCACTGGTTTTTTAGATATGCTACCAAAAGCACAAGTGAGAGGGAGAGAGGAAAAAAGGTAAACTGGACTCTTCCAAAATTCCAAACTTTTGTGCTTGAGTGGATATCATCAAGAAAGTGAAAAGAAACCCATAGGGTGGAAGAAAATATTTTCAAATCATACATCTGATACGGGACTTGTGTCCAGAATACGTAAATGACACTAATTAAAAAAGACAACCCAGTTCAACTGTGCAAAAATTCTGAAAATACATTTCTCCAGAGAAGATATACAAATGGCAATAAGCACATGAAAAGAGGCTCAACAACATTATTAATTATTAGGAAAATGCAAATTAAAACCACTAGGATAGCTAAAATAAAAATGATAGACAATACCATGTGTTGCTGAGAATGAGGAGAAACTAAAGCCTTTAAACATTGCTAGCAGGAATTTAAAGTGGCATAGCCGCTTTGGAAAATAGTTCGAAGGTTCCTCAAATAGTTAAACATGAAGTTAAGATATGGCCCAGCAATTCCACTCCTAGGTATGTATCCAAGAGAACTGAAACACATGTCAAAAACTTCCACACAAAAACTTGCACCTAAGTGTTCACAGCAGCATAATTTATAATGACAAAATTAGAAACAGCATAAATATATACCACTGATTAATAATATAAACAAAATGTGATATATCTATAGAATTAAATATTATTTATCCATAAAAGGAATAAAGTACTGATTCAGGCTACCACATGTGAAACCTTGAAAACATTATGCTAGGTGAATGAAGCCAGTCACAAAAGGCCACATACTATGATTCCATTTGTATAAAACGTCCAGAATAGGCAATCTACAGAAAGTACATTAGTGGTTGTTAGGGGTTAGAGGAAGGTTTGGGAATGGAGTTTGGAGAGTGATGGTAATGGATACAGTTTCTTTTGGGGGCATGAAAATGTTCTAAAATATGATGGTGGTAATAGTTGCACAATTCTGTGACTACACAAAAATCATTAGATTGGCTCTGGCTGGTGTGGCTCAGTGGATTGAGTGCTGGCCTGAGAACCGAAGAGTTGCTGGTTCGATTCCCAGTCAGGGCACATGCCTGGGTTGCGGGCCAGGTCCCCAGTAGGGGGCGCAGGAGAGGCAGCCACACATTGATGTTTCTCTCCCTCTCTTTCTCCTTCCCTCCCCCTCTCTAAAAATAAATAAATAAATCTTTTAAAAAATCCATTAGATTATATACTTTAATAAGTGAATTTTAGATATGTGCATTGTATCTCAATAAAGTTGTTATCAAATAATGTTGTATACACAATATGATAATATAAAAATTGTTATATAAAATAGAACATTTTAGATTATGCATTGCTCAACCAATAACACACACACTGTATTAGTCAGGACTTCTTTTGCAAGGGACAGATATTCAGCTTAAGCTGGTTTAAGAAAAGAATGAAGTATGTTGGCTCACGCAGCCAACATTACAGGGGTTGTCGGCTTTAGGCCTAGCTAAATCCGGAGGCTCAAATGATGTAGTCCCAGAACCCCTTTCTTCCTGTTCCTCAGCTCTGCTCTCCTCTGTGCTGGCTTTTTTCCCAGGCAGACTCTCCCCAAGAAGTGACAAGACGGCCACCGGTGTCTACAGGCTCATAGCCTTTCAACTGAGCAGGGAAGCACAATGCCTTTCCCAACAAAAATCAGGATTCGATTTTGACTGTTGTGGCCTAGGTTATGTGTGTTGCCACGGACATATGATTGGCCTGGCATTATGGTAAGGGACAAACCATAGTGAGTTATTGTTGATGCTATAAATTTCCAAATTGGATTATTTAAACCAAATGATCTTCAGATGTTTAAAAAAAAAATGAATACTTGTAACCAACATCAGTTCACTTAGAACAAATGGGTCAGACTCTTCATTTACAAAAATAGATTGCATCTAGACATGTGGCTGCTGAGTACCTACCTGAAATGCAACTAGCACTTATGTTGAAATGATAATACCTTGGATATTTTGGATTGTATATACTATTAAAATTAATTTCATCCCCCCAAAAATAGATTGCAAAAGTTGGCAGATAGGGATAATGCTTGAAATTTTGCATTTTTATTTTTACAAGGCACTAGAGAAGTCTTTCAGGTGACCCTTGTAAACAAAGACTGGATCCCTGAGGCAGGCAGAGTCGTGGTTCATTGATCAGCCATTTCCAAAGGGGGACTGCCTGATGGGTCAACATAGTGGATCTTGGTGGGCCACAGAGATCTGCCCTGAGTTCTGACCTGGTTGACCTGTTTACTAACTATGTAGATATAGATATAGCAATCATATGGAGCGAGGGTACAGGACTAAGAGCAGTTAATACGCTGGATGGCAGAGGCGAGATAAATAATTTTCGTTGTGGATAATATCAAACATTCACAAATGAGAACATTATAGTATGAGAAACCCTGTGTACCAGTCATCCAGCTTCACCAATTTTCAACCCACAACCTAGATGGTTTCTTCTACGCCCCCACTAACTTCCCCTCCCTCGTTTCACTTTGAAGCAAATCTCAGACATACTACTTTCTCAAAACAAAACTATTGTCACACCTAAAAAGAAACTTCAGTAATTCCTTAATTTCATCAAATATGCATTGTTCAAATTTCCAATTGTCTCATAAATATAATTTTTACATAAATATAAGTTTATTTGTTTAGATCAGGATCCAAACAAAACCTACACATTGCAATTGGTTGATATATCATTAAGTTTATTTTATTCTACACGCCGCACTTTTGTCATTTTTTTCCTACAATTTATCTATTAAAGAACCAAAATAGTAACCATGATAACAACGTGATATTTAGTAGAGATAAATAGATGTCATACTAAAGTTAGATCTTATAAAATCCACTGTCACAGTACAAAGTGACATCTAGAAGACACCTGCAGTTTGTGAATAAAGGTCTAGGATTTCTAGTTGGCCACAAACCTAAAGGAGCAACATTAGGACTTAGTTGCCAAAATCCCAATACATACTTAGGTTACATTAGCTCCAGAACACGTGCACACCATGAGAAGTGGTGGCCCTTTCTACCATGCCGGGTCAGGCCATGGCAGGAGTATTGTCCTGACTGTGGCTCCCAATCCGATTTTTCATAGGGAATGAAAAACTGGCATGCTTAGTTAGACAAAGCCCTGATCCTGGTAAGAAAGCTGTCACACCCTTCCCTTGGCTAGGGAGCTAGGAGAAAAGGGAGGAGCTAGCTGTTTATTTGAGTGCAGGAGGCTCACAGCCGTGGGCATGCACAGAAAATGCTGCTGGGAGAAGGGGCCCTGGAATATCCGCATTCAAGAGTTTTGAAAGCTCAAGAAAGGGAAGAAGAAGCTAATGGGTTAGTGAGAGAATACACAGAAATAATCAGGTGCGACTGTGTGGTGGTAGCCAAGAGGATGAATTCGAAGGGTAGAATCATGAAGTTAGGACAGTAGTGTGGTCTGGGCTGGCAAATGATCAAAACAACTGGCCCATGTGGGAGCCAGTGGGGAAGGAGGTGTGAAGGCCCAGAATCAACACACCAGAACTGGGGCGGCCCTTGGTCCCAAGCCTGAAAGCTTTGATATCAGTCCAATTTGAGCAGGAGCTAATCCCAAGGCAAGGTGAAGGGAGTTGATGGGTGTTGCATGCCTAGTAAGTGCTATCCATGCACTATTTTGTCTGACTCTGACAACTAACCTGCTAGGTAGGTATTTTATTCCTACTTTACAGAAGATAAAAATTGAAGCTCACAGAAGTTAGTTATTGCCCCAAAGTCACACACACCTAAGGGGCAGGATCAGGATTCAGGGCAGGCAGGCCTAGAGGCCTGAGGGATGGAGCTGGCATTGGGGAGAAAGCTAAGCTTTGTCTCTTAGCAATGGGGTCACTGTCTGTATCCTCCGGTTTTGTCAGTGTGCACCAACACCTGGGGCATAGGTCTTGTCAGAACTTACTCTAGCTTCATGTCTAGACCAAGAAAAAATGTGGTAAGAGGACCTACAAGAGTTTCTCCACAGAAACACAGATGAAGAATTGGTCTCCAAATTGCCCCAGGCCTGGGCCCTTCTGGGCTTGAGCCTAGGGACTACTGTACAGGAAAGTGGGTAGCATCTTTATATTTTCTTCTGCTTTCTCCTCAACTAAATCCCAGAGTCACTAGAGAAGGAAGATTTTCCTTGGCAGATGGTAAGAGACACTGGTGCCCAGCTCATCCTTTCTACCCAGGGACAGACTCCAGAGCCGTCTCTATCTCTAACAGCGTGGAGGTGGTCTTCCAGCTCCCCACAGAGCTCAAGTTTAAGGCTCGAGATTGCTGCTTTGGATGACAAGGGTAGTGTAAGGGTGGGGACCCAGGCGAGAGTAAGGAAGCAAAAAGCCACCCACTGAGGAAGATGCTGGGACAGGGCGGGGCTGAGCTGGCCCAACAACAGGTTCAGCCCAGCCATGAAAGGGCAAGTCAGATCTGGCTCAGCAGTGGGGGCTGGGAGGGGGAGTGGTGCTGACTCAGGGCCTGGCAAGTCAGGTGACAGCACAGGGACAGCTGTTGCCTGGGTGTTTTTAGAAAACTTTGGCTGCCAAAGACTCTCTTATGGGCTGCTTCTGCATCTACTCAGAAGCAGGCAGAGAAAATGAGGGCATCTTTATAATAAGCTCTAGGCATGGGGAATTAATATCTGGCCATACTCTATTGATCCTTACCGTACTGTGCCTGGAAAATAGGAGCAGAAGTTAGTCAGGAGGCCTCTGCATCCACTTTGAACCCTCTGAAAAGTCACTGATCTTTTCCTCTTAGATCTTTTTAGGTACCTTGGGGAGGAATGCAGTGTAGAGGTTAAGAGAGCAGGCACTGGAGTTAGGAGGGCCTGGAATCCAAACCCAACCTTATCACTTATCACTTGTATGACTTTGATCAAGCTTCCCAACTTTATAGTAAACAAAACACATTTGTAATTATGGAAATTTTCAAATATGAGCAAATTAGACACAGTGGTATAATAAGTTTCCACACACCCATTATGCAGCTTGTGTAATTATCAGCCCAGGCCAATCTTGTTCCTTCTATGTCCTGCTCATCTCTCCTCCCTCCAATTATTTTGAAGGCCATCCTAGGCGTCATCTCATTCAACCCCTCTTAACTTCTTTAAACTCTTGTTTCCTCATCTGAAAATGGGAATTATATTGTAGTAGTCCCTACCTCAAAGTATTAAGGTGAGGGCATGCATGTAAAGGGCCAGCACAATGCAGGAACTCAGTAAATGACAACTTGTATTATTAGATAAAATATAAAAATAAGGCCCGGCTGGTGTGGCTCAGTGGACTGAGTGTCAGCTTGCAAACCAAAGGGCCATTGGTTCAATTCCCAGTCAGGGCACATGCCTGGGTTGCAGGCCAGGCCACCCCCCACCCCTCCCCGTAGGGGGCATGCGAGAGGCAAACACACATTGATGTTTCTCTTCTTCTCTTCCTCTCTCCCTTTCCCTCTGTCTAAAAATAAATAAATAAAATACTTACAAATAGAAAAGGTATCTGCTACCCTCCCATCTCTCTGCCTGTGCTCCTCTTTCCTCCTGGTGACTCTTCCATCTAGCATCTGAGGACTACCTACCATCATCACGACAGGGCTAGGATGCCTGACCAGATCTCCAAGGCCTCAGGATGGGCTGGGCACAGGATGCCTGAGTCCTAGGGAACAGTTAGAGGGGGGTAGTGGAGACATGGGAAAGAGGGATCAAATGTACAGCAGTCTTGGGAGAGAGACTGGCAGACAGGGGCCGAGACTGAGCAGAGTATGGCAGGTCCAAGTGGCAAGGTCAGCAGAAAATGAGAGAAAGTAGACACAGTGGGAATGTCAGGCAAAGCTGGAGTCAGCCTGGGAGTTCTACCAGAAATAAGTATGTCAGTCAGAGATCTTGGCTGCAACACAAACCAACTCTGGCAAATATACACAGGAAGTAAATTTATTGAAAGGCTATTGGGAAACTCTCAGAATTACTGTGAAGACTGGATAACCAGGGTTAAGAATTAGGGGGGCAGAGACGGGACACAGATGCAGTCTGTTGAGACCAAAAAATGAGGCCATCACTGTCCTCACTAGAAACCAAAGAGATTCTACAGCCTGACGCACTGTGGCCAGCACTGGACCTGGGATGCCATCCAGCTCTGGGAATTATGTTATTAAATATAATATAACGTATCATATTATACACAGGTGTCCTGGAAACCACGTGCTGCTGCTGTACCCTATTGCCTTCTCAGTACATGCTCCAGGGTGTCTCCTCCTTTGTGTCATTTGCCCCTGTGTCAAGGTTTTGGACTGGTGCATCAGACTGCTAGGGCCCAGCTCATGTCCCACAGCCTAGATGTGTGCTTGGGGGTACAATGGGAGGTGAGAACTGAGAAAGGGACAGTAGTGAGAGCAGGGCTCTGAATACTGAAAACTGGTGGTGGAGAGTTTCCTGTTAAAGGAAGGGCGTTCGATGCTGGGCAGCCAAAGATCTGGAAAATGTCCACTATCCAAGGAAGTGAGTGAATATGGGTGAAGGTAGGAGACTGGTCCTGGTAGGAACAAGGCAAAGAAACAGGATCTCCATTTGGCTGTCAGGGACACCAGTGCCCTGAAGCAGAACAAAAGGCAGTGGAGCTCTGGGTATATGAGTTACAAGGGTCTGGCTTCCTTTTGGGGATATTTTGGACAATAGAGATGGCTGTGCTCAGGTATTATCTTGGCAGTGTCTAAATCAATTGGCATGTAGCATGAAGGCTTTTGATACCCTGAGCTACGTACCCCATCTCTGGCTCCAGGAAGGAGGTGGGGCAGCTTACAAATAACTGCATGTTTAGTCCAAAGAGCTGGAACCAGACAGGTTGGGCAAGGGCTGACAGGAGACAGGTGAGAGCTGAGCACCAAGCTTTGTGAACAGATAATTCCAGGAAGTCTGAGCTTCCATGATCAAATCAATATGATCAAAAAATCTGTCACAAACTTTTAAATTTGCATAACTCTTCTTATGTTATGTGGCAACTGGGCATAAAAACAAACAGCTAGAATCTGTATTCTTTTTATCAAACCAAATCAAGTGTTTTTTCTCACTTTTCTATTATTCTGACATATACAAGGAGTATCAATATCAATTTCCTCTATCTCCATGTACTACTTAATCCCTCCCTTGCTTTTGTTTTGTTTAGAAACTTAGATCTGGGAGGCAGAGAGAGCACTGAGTTAATTACCCTCGTTTTAGCCCACTGACCACTGACATTTTTAATCTGCGCAAGGTCCTGCTCATTTTGTCTCATTTCATATTTTTCCCTTCTTCCCTCTCCATAGGTTCCCTCTCTGATGTGTTTGAGGCACTTTATTAAATATGTATGAAACCTCGTAAAGAATGGTTTTGTATGTTTTTAATTTACAGAAATGGCATTGCACTATAAATCATTTTGTTTCCTTTGTTTCAGTTCTTCATGTTGCTGTGTGAGCATCGTGTTATTAGCTTAATGCTGTTATACAGTATTTTATAGCATGTGGGGTGGGCCATGGACAGATGATGCTACAGGCTCAATTCTCTGTACAACAGAATTTTCTTGCCTGGTAGATGGTAGACTCTTGAATGCTGACCCAGACCCTCCCCAAGCCTAACCCCACAAAAACTTAGTCCCGACTATGAGCTCATGAGACACATTTCTTGCCTCTAAATGGTCTGTACTAATCATTAGAACTTGGCCTGTTTCTGTGAGGAACTAGAAAAGTCGTTCTTTGCTTTGCTTGTTTGCTCATTTATTAGAGAACTGAAGTGCTAACAGCCTTGACTCGTGTCTGAGTTGTCCTATTAGCTGATTTCCAAGCCCAACCCAACTCGTTGTGATCTGGATAATGCAATATGCATCCACCACATTTTATTTACTTATTCCCCTAGCAACAGATGCTTACATTGACTTCCACATCTAGCTGCCACAGTCAAAGCCATGATTGGCCTATATGAGAATTTCTCTTGGACACACCCAGGAGTGGTGTTGTTGGGTCACTTGCATGCACATCATCTATTAGATACTGGCTGACTGCTTTCCAGAGTGGCTGGGGCAGACTCCCACCAGCTACGCAGGAGAGTTCTTGTCTTTCTACATCCTCACCAACATTTGGTTACATCTTTCTAATTTTTGACATTCTGATGGGCGGAAAAAACTCTCTTATCGTTGTTTTAATTTGAATTTCTCTAAATGCAAGTACATTTAAACATTTATTTCTATTTTTTCTCATACTTCTGTGAATTGCCATTCCTTTCCTTTGTCTGTTTTAAATTTGCACATGTAAGATGTATATGTAAGGTGTAATTTTTATCATAATTTATTGAAAAGCTCTAGTAACTTAAAGAATGATTACAATGCAAGCTTCATCTGGAAGGTAGTTTCTTCTCAATCAGGTGTTAAATCACCTCAGTGTTAGGGAGTATTCCAATTGGCCCTTATTTCTATCATCTGCTAGTGTTAGCCTGATCCGGGCATTTCCACAGTGTTTAATTATGAATGCCACATTCCAACAGGGTCACCTGCAACCCGAATGGTGGTGTTGATAGTTATCTGTGAGTTGACTATATGAAGAGAGTTAACTCAGAGCAGTTTTAGAGGAAAATATCAATGCTACCTTCAAACAGCTGAAGAGCTGTCACATGAATGTGGGAAAAGGTTTGTTCTGTGTGTTGCTTCAAAGGACAGAATTAAAGCAAATGGGTGATGTTAACAGGGAACCACACTTACAGTATGTGAATGCCGTTTTGTCAGAAGTACCAAGTCCTGCAGTCAGCCCTCTTGGCATCAGCAAGCTTACCAGCAGTCTTCACACAGGGGGTGGACGGGCCATTGGTTAGTTAGAGCACTTCTGCATGGAGCAGGAAGTTAGTGTAGATGGCTTCCAAGATCACTTCTAATGCAGATGCAATTCAATCTAATTACTATTTGTTGAGCTCCCATTACATGCAAGACACTAGGCTAGATATTATAAGAGATAAAACAGTAGTTCCTTAGATGATTTACATCTTATAGGGGGGAGAGAATCAATGTTTCAGAAACTGCTAGTCCCACTGCCAGGTTCTTTGCATGAAATATTTTAATTTTTACAATAGCTTGCTTTGGTAGCTACCGATAACCTCACTTTTCAGATGAGGCAACTGAAGTTTGAATGATGAGTAACTGTCTAAAATGACCAGTTAAAATGAGACAGAACAGGAATTCAACTGTGACTCTGTTACCATAACTCTATGAATTTATGTCATAAATGTAGCTATACACTTCCTGGCTTCCCATAGGGTTAAAGCATTTTCCTCATCATTGTCTTTTTAAGTCTGATGGGTCTTTCTCTAGGTCTCGACACTTGAAGAGACAGTGTTCTAGAGAAACAGCTCAAGCTGAATTAATTTCTGTTCTGTTTGGGTTCCAAGTCTCTCCTTGAGCATCCCTCTTCCCTCACTTTGCCAGTATCCTCCCGACCCTCAAATAGAGTTTTCTCAGTTCTCGTGGCAGTAATAACATTTCTGAACATTAACTAATGGCCAAAGACTGTATCTCACTTAGTCCTCACCCAACCCTACGGTAATTCCTATTCCGTTTTTACTTTACAGAATAGGAGACAGGTGTAGAGAGGTTACGTAACTTACTCAAGGTCTCTGTTTAACAAGTGACAGATGTGTAACCCTAGGTTTAGCCAACTCGAGGCCCATGTTTTTAACCACTGTGCTGCACCAATTGCTCCAACACAGGCGAGTTGGGGTTCATCTGATGGAGCCGATAGTATGAAGTTGTTAGTGTGTTGTGGGAGGTTCTGCTGCCTTTGCCATTGAATTTCTTTCTTTTGGTCTCATTATTCCTTTTGATGACACACTGAATTTTTGCAACTCAAGTCAGTTCCAATTCTTCTCCCAGTTTTAATCTTTCATTTCTCCTTCTTCTCACCTCGTCCTGTTCTTAGCTCAGCTTCCTTCGGCACGATTTTCTTCCAGGACGGCTTGTGGCTTTGATCATTTATAAGTATTCTCACCTGTAATTTTTCTGCTTTTTGTTCCTTGTGGTGCATGCAATTCATCACTCTTACCTCTTAATAATAGCAATCACTATATTTGCATAGTGTTTTATGCTACATAAATCACATTAATTTGCATTATCTTGTTGAATGTTTGAATTAATCTCAAGAAGTACTATGTCTTTTTGATGTAAGAGAAAAATATGCTCAGCGAGATTTAATGAATCATCTATTGTCACAGAGCTGGTCAGTAACAGAGCAAGTTTGTCAGTCTACATTGTCTGCCTCCGAGCTCAGTGTTCATTCCACTATATCACAAGTTCTCTGTCAGCCTTAGCAGTTTTCCTTGTTCTCAGAAAGAAACTCTACCATGGAGTTAGGTGACTTCTTCATATATTTTCTAAAATAAGTAAATAAATAAAATATTGCTCCAAAGTTTTACCTGTCCATCATTTTTGAATTTTCATTTTTTTCCCAACATTTTGAAAATTTCTCAATTAGTATTGCTTTCCAGAAAATGAAAAGTGAACCTCTCTCTGAGTTTCATTTTCTTATTCCCCCAATAAACATGTTTGATTTTCTAATATATTCAAGACAACTCTGCAAAGTGATATACACAATAGTTACAGCCCTCAGGGAGAATCCAATTTGAGAAAATAAGATAGGTACGTAAGTACCTTTCATAAAATGTTGAAATTGTGTCATAAGAAATGTCTAGCCCTGGACATTTGGAATATTGTCCCATGCATCAAAAGGTTGCAGGTTTGAGTCCCAGTCAGGGCACATACTTAGGTTGGGGTTTGATCCCTGGTCGGGTGTGTACAGAAGGCAACCAATCAGTGTTTCTCTCTCACATTGGTGTTTCTGTATATCTCTCTCTTGCTCTGCCCCCCCCCCCCGCTAAAATCAATAAACATATCCTTGAGTGAGGACTTTTTTAAAATGTCTAAATAAAGACCTATAGAAGAATATCCACATGGCTGTTTACCAAAATGCTAATAGTGGTTATTTCTGGGGGTAGAAGTTTTTTCTTTATTTCAACTTATTTTTTTACCTAAGTATAGTTGGTATAGAATCTTACATTGACTATACTAGTTTCAGGTGTACAATATAGTGATTCAACATTTTTATTTATTTGTTTAAAAATTATTTATTTTGAGAGAGAGAGAGATATTAATTTGGTGTTCCACTTACTTATGCATTCATTGGTTGATTCTTGTATGTGCCCTCACCAGGGATCAAACCCACAAACTTGGCCTATTGGGAAGATCTCTAACCAACTGAGCTACCTGGCCAGTGCTTGACATTTTTAT
The DNA here is from genome assembly GCA_007922815.1 of Macrotus californicus. NCBI lineage: Eukaryota > Metazoa > Chordata > Mammalia > Chiroptera > Phyllostomidae > Macrotus > Macrotus californicus. The sequence continues at coordinate 34,884 of VMDR010001274.1, read as the reverse complement.
ACCTTAGTAATCACCCACTAATTCTAGTAATCATCTGTCACCATGTAAACTTGTCACAATGCTATTGACTATACAAGTAATCCCCTTCCCCTTCCACCCCATCCTCTCCCTCCTGGTAACCATCCCTTTGGTTGGGGGTAGGAGTTTTAATAATTAAAAATTTTTGTTTTGCTTTTTGGCAGGTTCTAAGTGTCTAAAAATAAATACGTATTACTTGTGAAATAGAAGGGAGAAACATAATTCATTTTTAAAAGTGCTATCGGAGTTCAAAAGAGAAACAAGTTCCTTCTCGCAAAAGTGTTGGGCAAGACAGGCTATAGAGAGGACATTTAGGCTGAAGGCTGAAGAGATGCAGCTGGGGTGGGAAGAGAGTGCATTTTGCATAGGCAGAACCACATTAAACTGAGCATGAAATCAAGAAGATACATAGTAACTGTGGGAAAGAGGACTTGCCTGGAGACTAGTGTGTGGAAGCTAGGATAGGAAATAAAGCTCAATGCTAGGGCCTGGAGCCCCTTAAGTGCTGAATGAGGAGGCCAGCACTTCAGAACTGAGGCATCCCTGGAGAAGACTAAAATAAACACATCCAGTGCGCTGGGAAAGGCTCAGGGGGCCAATAATTCTCTAACAGGAGGTAGGACTAAATCAAGATGTGCACGCAGGACAGAATATTGGCAGGCTATGGTGATAAGAACAGTTGTGACCTCTTAGCAATCAGTAGTTAGTATCTCATGGAAGTCCCTGGGAGAAGATGGAAAATATGGACACAGTAAACAGACAGTATATAAATAAAGTCCCTGAGACTGAAGGGGTAGTTTTTACAGCAAGGTGATGACGTAGCAGTGGGGCTACCATTCAAGAGAGGGATCACTCCATTCTTAAGAAGAACAGAGACAGCAAGGGGTGGAGAGATTAAAGAGAAAGAAATCAGATCCAGAGACTGGAAAATATACACAGGAAGAGGGATAAAGATGATCCTGAGTCAATACCTTTTGAGGCAGAGATTTCTTATAAAGCAGGTCCTGAGAGCTGAAGCTGAAGACTGGAACTATGAGCTGGCCAGCTGTGTCTTTTCTAGAAAAATACAGAAATAATACCTTAATTAACAATGTAAACATAAACATACCTACCAATTTTCTTTCTTGGCTTTGCAAATATTTGGACTAGATTCTTTATAGAACAATTTTGAGAAAGGCATAAACCCTAAGCCAGTACTAAATTGGCATTTTCTTTCACTTAGTTTCAACCTTTATCACCTATTACTTCACAATTCCAGGTTTACCTTGTAGGCCTACATAGACCCCCATTTTACTCCTTTTTTTTTTTCCTAGAGTCAGGAATCTCCCATGCCTGATGACTTGGACTGCCATCAGTGGTAGACATCGCTTGATGCTTAGGCCTCACTCCAGCAAAACCTTTAATTAACTTTCGGGAAGCCAAACATTCAGTACTGGCTGAGCCTCCCAAGTCTCATCTTCATGCAATATGGTGTCCTGTGGAGGTTTTCTTCTCTTTCCCCTTGCCCACATAGTAGTGTCGGCTCTGCCACTAACAGTCTAATCTCTGGCAAGTCCCTAACCTCTCTGAGCTTTAGACTCATCTGTAAACTACATGCAAGTTGAATTATGATTTAAAAGTTATGACAGCCCTAAAATTCTAAGATCCTGACCCAATAATAAATAAAATGTATTAATAAGTATAATTAATTCTTTTGTAAAAGATATTTCTTATTTATTTACTTTTAGAGAGAGGGGAAGGGAGGGAGAAAGAGAAGGTGAGAAACATTGATTGGTTGCCTCTTGCATGCCCCCAAGTGGGGACCTGGTCCACAACCCAGGCATGTGCCCTGACTGGGAATTGAACCTGCAACCTTTCGGTTTGCAGGCAGGCACTCAATCCAATGAGCCACACCTGCCAGAGAAATAAGTGTAATTAATTCTTAAAGTTTCAGAATATGGAGTCCATGAAGAAAAGGCTCTAATTGATAAAACTGCTGGAAACAACTGGATAAAGAATAGTTGGTTTGTATTTATTTATTTTTTTAGTTTTTCATTTTTAGCTGCCCATTATCCCCCAAATTTATGTAGGGAAATTAATTAGGCTGTCTACATTTAAAAACCATAATAATTCTAAAATGCTTTATAACACTGAGGCTTGAGTTAATAGAACTTTTTTTTTTAATTCTCACCTAAGGATATTATTTATTGCTTTTAGAGAGAGAGGAAGGAACGAAGGGAGACAGGATAGAGGGGAGGAAGAGAGAGAGAGAGAGAGAGAGAGAGAGAGAGAGAGAGATCGAGATCCACCCTGACTGGGGGTGAATCTACAACTTAGGTGTTTTCCCCTGACCAGGGATGGAACCTGAAATCTTTTAGTGTACAGAAGAACGCTCTAACCAACTGAGAGCCACCCCACCACAGCAATAGAACTTATTTTGAAAGGAAGACTCAAGCTAACTCAAGGTATTTCTGAGGTGCTCAATGTTGGCTCTGAATTGATGATAAACCTGTGAAGCACGGACCATCGCTCATTTTGCGATTCCCAGAGCTAGCCTGTTGCAGAATTGTTGGTATTACCAGAAGACATTCCCAACTGAAAGAAAGAATAACGTTGAAGGGACAAGAGTAAAAACAGTGAGCACAGAAACGAACTGAGGAGCGAGATGTATCGGAAAAGACAAGTATCTTCAGTAATGAAGCTTTAGGGGTCGTTGTGAAGGAAGCACGTCAAACAAGTCTTTAAAAAATAGGCGACTGAAACGTGATTACCCTAACTGCCTGAAAGACTCCTTTTAATGACCTATCAAGCGCAAAAACATTTCGGTGGTGGAGTGTAAAAAGGTCGTTTTGACTTCCTTCTCAATCCGTTTGCTTTCAGACGTCTCAGTGTTTTCTCGAACTGAGTCAGGTCCAACGAACTACGCTGTCACCCTGGGAGCGCTTTGGAGGGATGGAGCGGACCGACCATGGCAGAGCAGGAAGAGCAAAGGGGAGGTCTGAGGAGGACTAACGGGAAGCGTGTAAGGCGTCTGAAAAGAGAATGCAGGAGCAGGCAGCGTCGGGTGGGGGCTGCTTTCACTGTCCTGCACTTGGGGACCGGGTGGTTCGACTTCGGGGGAAGAGAGAGGACCTGCCTTCCCTGGACGGCGCGCGTGGGCTCTCCGTGTTCCAAGGCCTGGGGCGGGTTCTCAACGTGGAGCACAGCAGCGAAGATTCTACTCGGGGGGTAGGTTCTGCCCGGCCCGTGTGTTCCTCAGCCTTCCCTCTCCTCGCCCTGGAAGGCAGATTGCATCACGCCAAGCAGAGCAGCGTGGCCAGTTTTTCCATTTCAAATCTCTTGAACGCCAACTCCTGCTCCTTAAGACGGGATTTAGCTTGAATGTCTCCCCTGTCACGACTAGCCCACGAGGGAGGCACTCCAGGATGCGTCTCATTTTAGCAAGGAGGCTATTAAATGACCCAGGGAGCTGTTTTTTTCTCGCGCGTTTACGAGATGTAGCTGCACAGGAACACAGGGCCACCTAAGCCTGTCGCTGCGTCAAGACCAGCTCGACACACACAGCCCGGAACATCCTCAGCGAGTGTAGGAGGGCGTCCCTAGGAGGGAAAAAGGTGGTTTGAGGGGCTACTCCAGCATGCCGCGCTTGCGCAGTCACTAGGCAGCACCACCCCCGCGGGGCGTGTCCGTAACGCCCGACACCCTATCGGGCTGCCACAGGGAGCGCGCCCGCCGCCTCTCCCTCTCTCGCCCTCTCTCGGCCCTCCCCTCCCTCTTCTCCGTCGGGCCTTACAGTGAGGCCCACAGACCCGGCGCTCCACCCCGCGCCCCCGCGTGCCTCCACATCCTCTGGCGCGCGTGCGCAGAGGTGGACCGCAGGGCGAGGGCGCGAGGGAAGGGCGGGTGTACGTCCTTGCGTGCGTCTCAGGCAGCGCGCACGCCGGCGTGAGAGGGCACGGGGAAAAGGTGGCTCTGGCCCGGGCGGCTCGGCTTCCTGTGGCTATGTAGCTGAGCTCGTCTGCTTGGGGTCCTCCTGCCATCGCCGCGTCGTAACGCGGAGTTTCTGCTCGGGAGAGAGTCTGTCCTCGCACTCGCCGCGCTCTCTCGGCGGCAGAGCTTGCTCGCTCGCCCGTGGGAGCGTCCGGCCGAGCAGCCCTGAGGGGGGAGGGGAGGCCATTTTGTCCCGACCGACTCCCCGGAACCGGGCAGAGCGGCTGGGAGAGGCTGCGGAGCCGCGGTCGCCGCCCTCGGAGGCACCGGACGCCGTCACCGTCGGTGCTTCCTCGGCGAGGCCGTTCGCAGGTCGCCCGCGCCCTCTCGAGCCCTCTTTTTTTCCCACGCTTCCCCGGTCCTCCGGCCTGAGAACGCCCGGGTGAGGAGTTGGCCACAGTGAGAAGGACCGATCCCTTGGGGCCGCCGGCGGCGAGCGTCTGAGCCGCTCCTCCCAATGGCGAAGAAGACGTACGACCTGCTTTTCAAGCTGCTCCTGATCGGGGACTCGGGAGTGGGGAAGACCTGCGTCCTTTTTCGTTTTTCGGATGATGCCTTCAATACCACCTTTATTTCCACCATAGGTAAGACCTGTGGGAGGATGGTGTGTGGTCTCTTTAGCTGCAAACCGTTTCTTTTACTCCAGACATCTTGCTTCCCGTAATATACGCCTTTGTTTCAGTGATTCCGATTCCAGGCGACAGACCCAAGTTGCTGTTTGAATCGGCATGGAGCTTACTGGGGCGGGGTCTTCCCGTGCTTTCTATCGGGTCTTTTGCTTTCGAGTCTCCCACTCTGCTCAGTGCCTGTTGTTACAAAATATGCAAAGAATTCTATTTCTATAAGCGACTGGACTGGCTTTTTCCATATTTGTGTGGCTCTACTAGATGTCGATATTTGTAAGGAGTTGATTTGAGTGCTTGGGATTGAAGCAGTAATAGTCATTGGGTAAAGGCCTGATTTATACTTCGGGGTGGAGAGAAGATTCCATATGGTCATAACTTGGAGTAAACTTGAGGGTTTGTGCGAGGAATAATTAAAGCTCATTAGAGGGGGAAAGTGAGTTGGGCCGCGTTGACTAATCCATTGATGTGTCAAAACAATCGGAGGCTCCTCGTGCCTGGGATGGGACTCTGTGCCATGTTTGCCTCAACTGTGCTTTCTGAGACATCAACAGAAACAGCCGTCTAAAGGGAGATCAGTATTTCTTTTTCTTTTTCCCTCAAATCCGAAAGATAGAAGTTCTCCCTTTGCTCTAGAATTTATGGGAAAGTATTTTGCCAGTCATAGCTCTAGACTTCCCTACTTCCACCTTGTGTTTCAGAATTACTTAGTGTGGAGGTAAGAGCTAAAGATTGACCTTTTACATCGGTTTCCTGTTTAGGAAAAGAAAAGGAAAGGCTCTAGGAAAGCCCCTTTTGACTGGCTGGAAAAGTTAGTGGCATTAGCGCAAATTGCGTTAAGTGAATTGTGTGTGAAACCCGCCCCCCGAAAATACCTTGAAGGACACATGGTTGCCTCTGTCACTTACTTGGAGGCCAGCACTCGGTGCAGTGAGACTCGTTTCTTAAAGTGTAACTAGCTTTATATTTAGGTGATTTTTAGAAGTAACTGCAGTTTTCTTTGAACTCTAAAAATTGTCAAAATTAACCTGATTTCAAACAATTTGTATTGTAGCATTACTGAAATCGTTGGTTTGGATTTCTTGTGACATGAATTAGCTACTTAGTTCAGTTTCATAAAACAAACTGTACTGAAGTTGAATTGGGCGGGGGATCGTTTTAAATAGATTTTTATTTTATTCCCCCCTTTTTTTGAAGGGGGAATCCTCCTAATCATTGTTGCCTGAGTATTGTACTGTTCTCTTGACCTATCGTAAATTTGGTGAAACTAGAACTTGTTTCTGCCTGTGGGTTAGCACTTCCTACCACGAAGTTTGCTTTTAATTCCACTTTTAAGCTTTAGCTGGGTGGGTCCGGTGGTTAGATAAGTCAGCAAATATTTATTGAGCACCTGATGCTAGGCGCTGTTTTAGGCACTGTTGGTAAGTGGTGAATATAATAGACACCTTCAGGAGCAGTCTAGTGAAGACAATCACAGTGGAGTGTGGGAGTGCTCCACTGGGGTAGGCGTGGGGACCAGGCGAGATTAGCCCCTGTGGTGGGAAGTCTGTTGGCATGCACAGAGATGATCTCTGACATGCAGCCTGAAGGAAGGACAGAGATGGGACCAAGGAGGTGGGAGAGGGCCTTTCTGGGAAAGGGAGCATAAAATAACCCTGCATAAGATCAGGGATTTAATTCATGTGGTCAACTTTGACCTGCCATTGAGAAGGGTGGGGCGGAGAGCAGGAAGCAAAGCATTAACTTTCCTCCACTCTTTTTGTAGTGAGTATACACTCAACTAAAACACACTCCTGTAAGATAATGATGGGATGTTTTTGTGTAGTTCTTTTACTTGGGAGAGTGTGTGGTGGTTTTGGATAAAGCCTGCTGGGTTGGAATCCTGGTCCCGCACATTAGTGGTTGTGGTACTGTGGCAAGTAACTTAACCTGTCTGCTTCAGTTTCTTCTTCAGTGTTACTGATAGTGCCTACCACACAGGGTAGCTGAGGATTTTATGGGTCAATGAGAGCGAAGCACCTAGCGAGGTGGCCGGCACACTGTAGGGGCACAGTGCATTATGAGCTATATATTAGGATATGTGACCCTTCTGCTGCTCAAGGGTGGCAGAACTAGTTACTTTATGGATTGAATGTTCTGCACACAGTGGCCACCCAAATATTTGAAAGTGATCTGCTGAATAATTTCTCTTTAGATTCTGAGACTTTCATATTTTGATATAAGAATATTTGATAAGTTAGATTCTTTTTGTTAATCTTGTGTTGAACAGTGTAAGCTGAGAAATGAATAAGTGCATGAGTACAAATTCTGAGTGCAGTCCCAACACATGTAACAGCTCTGTGAAGGGTTAGGGGGCTACTGTTGTTTTCCATCAGTGCCTTCCATCAGAAGTGTAACGTGAGGTACAAACATAATATCTTTAGTAGCCACATTTAAAAAGTAAAAATAATTTAATAATATATTCTTCCTTATTTTATTCAAAATGTTTTATGTGGACAAGATGACAAATTGTTGATATTTTACATTATTTTCAGTGTATATGTTATACTTACAGTATATTTCAATGTAGGCACATTTTAAGTGCTCAATTATGTGGCTGTTGGCTACCATAATAGACAGTGCAGGTCTAGATAGTTTAAACTAGCCAGTTGTCTAATGTGCAGATGACTAGAAATACTTTGAATGTATACTGCTTTTACGACATATTAAATTTTATTAGTTGACTAGGGTTCTTTTTTTATGTTTTCTTTATAATTTTTATTTTTTCAAAGGTTTTATTTATTTACTTTTAGAAAGATGGGAAGGGAGGGAGAAAGGGAGAGAAACATCGATGTGTGAGAGAAACATCAATGGGTTGCCTCTCGCACACCCCCAGCTGGGCATCTGGCCTACAACTCAGGCATGTGCTCTGACTGGGAATCCAACCTGCAACCTTTCGGTTCACAGGCCGGTGCTCAGTCCACTGAGCCATACCAGCCAGGGCTATTTTGCTTTTTTAAAAATATGTAAAACATTCTCTAACTATAAATGATAGTGAAATTTGAGTTGTCACTTGATTGTTAAAACCTCCTAAAGTTTGAATAGAAGTAAGTAGAGAGAGTGGAAGGGAGAGAGAATGAGAGGGAAACATCCATCTGTTGGTTGCCTCTCCTACAAGCCCCAGTACATGCACCGACCAGGAATTGAACCGGCGACCTTTAACTTTGCAGGTGGATGCTTAAGCAGCTGAACTATACTGGTCAGAGCCAGAGATCTTTGTCCGGTTGTTGTTGATAGATGCTAAGCACCTAGAAGAGTCCCTGCATTTCATGGATGCACTATTAATGATTGAAAACAGGCAGACAGAGGCAGTACAACTAGGATTCTCTAATACAGAATTGGGGCTCATTTTATTTTAATATTTTCCTGTTTACCTATTTTCTGAGCATTATATATGTGATGTAGATTGGGAGCAGATTTTACTTAAGAATATCAGCTCTTTACTTAATAGAGTAATTTTAGAGTAAAATGCAAAGATTGAGAAGTATTTGATAAAGAGAGTTACTGGTTTTAGATAAGCAAATTTCAGTGGTTGATTTGGCCATAACCTTGTCAGGAACGCATTACTCTAGTGATAATGGTAACTGTGTGGACTTGTCCTAAAGAAGAAATTTTGTGAGTTGTGTAACCGAATGTGTTACCTTTTGGTATTGTTAGTCTTTCCACTCCTGGACTTACTATTACTTTACCCATAGGGAATATCTTTCATTGGGAAATGGAGTCTCTGGGCTCTGTGTAAGAAATTAAGTTGGTAAAGGCTCTGGCCCCTAGGAAACGTATAATGAAAGTATCCTTTTTGTTGTCTTTCTGAGTGTTTTTACTAAGTTTTGGGTGAGTAGGATGGTTCCACTAACCTGCATTTAAGAACTGGTTGACTAAGTTGAACTATGCCCATTTTATATGGAGAGGCTGCGTTTTAGAGAAATGAACAAAACCTTTGTCACATTAAATATGTCTGTACTTTGTTGTGATACTCAGGCAGCAAGTGGCTCATGCTGTAGGAATGTCAGAGTGCCTGAGTAATTTCTTTCACTCAAACACATATTTTTAGGTCTGATTAAAAACTACCCGGGCAGTTTCCCAAAGAAGATATACAAATGGCCAGTAAGAACATGAAAAGATGTTCAACATCACTAATCATTAGAGAAATGTAAGCCAAAAACACTATGAGATGTCACTTCATACCCATTAGGATGATTTACTTATCAAAAATGAATTTTGTCATACTGCTCAAGTCCCTGCTTTTAGTTCTTTTGGGGTATATACCTGGAAGTAGAATTGCTATATCATACGGTAATGCTGCTTTTATTGTTTTTGAGAAACCACCATATTATTTTCCACAGTGGCTGCACTGTTGTACATTGCCATTAGCCCTGCACCAGGATCTCAGTATCTCCACATCGTCACCATCACTTATGTTGAGCAGCCACATTCACAGTAGCCAAAATGTTGGAACAACCCACATGTTCAAGGGATTAATGTATATACAAAATGTAGTACATACATATAATAGAATATTATTCAGCCTTTAAAAGAAACGAAAATCTAACATATGCTGCCAGTGTTTGAAAACACTGTGCTAAGTGAAACAGGCTAGACACAAAAGGACAAATACTGGATGAAATCACTTATGTGAGGTACGTAGAAGAGACAAATATATAAAATGGAATAATGGTTACCAGGGCCTGGGGGCTGGGTCATGAGGAGTTATTGCTTAATGGATACAGAGTTTCAGTGAATGGGGAATTATTACGTATTGGTTACAGATTTCATTTTGGGAAGATGAAAAGGTTGTAGAAATGGATAGTGGTGCTGGTTACATAACAATGTGAACATTTTTAATGCCCTTGAATTATACACTTAATTGTTAGCCCTGGCTGGTGTGGCTCAGTGGATTGAGCGCTGGCCTGTGAACCGTAGGGCCGCTGGTTTGATTCCCAGTCAGGACACAGGCCTGGGTTGCCGGCCAGGTCCCCAGTAGGGATGTGCCAGAGGCAACCAATCAATATATCTCTTGCACTTCCGTCTTTTTCCCTTTTTCTCCTTCTCTTCCTCTCTCTCTAAAAATAAATAAAATCTTTTAAGAAATTGCTAAAATACACAGAAACACAAGTACCTCTTAATGAGGTATCTAAAGTCATATTCATAGAAACAGAAAGTAGACTGGTGGGAGGTAAAATGGTAGTACCCGGAGGATGGGTGTGGGGATGGGGTGTGGGAATAAAGGAATTTGATAGGTATAGACTTCAGTTTTGTGAGATGAAGAAGTTCTGGAGATCTGTTGCACAACAGTGTGAATATACTTAACACTACTGCATTATACACTTAAAATGGTTAAGATAGTAAATTTAATGTTATGTGTTTTCTTTTACCATAATTGAAAAAAATGGTTTAAATGGCAAATGTTATGTTATATATTTTTTACTACAAAAAAAACCCCAAACCAAACAAATAAAAACTATTCAGCACTTAACCCAGCTCTCTAAAAGAGCATTTTATTTTATCACAGACAGCTAGCTCCTCACTGTTCCATGTGATAGCCAGGGTTGACCAGTTGTCATTGAGTCAAGAGGATCCTTATGATATATACTTAGGCTTTTAGTGTCATTGGTCTGCACTTTTAGGTATTGAAGAGAGATTTGTCTTTTGTTATGTGTATTTACACAGAACTCCTTGGAATGTTAGAATCACGGAATGTTAATACAGGAAAGATCACTACAATGAATTTTAAGAGTCAGGAAACAGGCTGGTGAAGTTTTTGAAAGAGTATATGGCTAATTAGTGAAAAAGTTTTGACTAGAATTCATATCCAGTCCTGTTCATCACCATGTTTCTCATTCTAAGAATTTCATTGTTTTATTTGAAAAAATTGATAGGATGATTCTCCTCCTACTCATCAATTTCAACTTGAGAAGTGGAGCTGCAGCCCTGACTGGTGTGACTCAGTGTGTTGGCATTGTCCAAGGTTGTGTGGGTTGGTTCCTTCTGGTCAGGGCATTTGCCTGGGTTGCACTGGGGGTATGTATGTGAGGGGCAACCAATCGGATATTTTTCTCACACATCAATGTTTCTCTCCCTCTGTTTCACCCTTTCCCTCTCTCTAAAAATAAATAAAATCTTAAAAAAAAAGAAAAGTGGAGTTGCAGTATTTTTGTTGTTTTGATTTGATAGGAGTGGGGAAGTAACAAGTCAGCAATCAAATATCAAGGAATTTATTCAGGTTACTCGTTCTTTGCAAATTTAGAGCATAACATAGCAGTGCTAAGTGGATTAATATTAGGGATAATTATTTTCTTTTCAAGAATTATAGTGTACCGTGGTGTACAAGATACGGCAAAGGACATACTAATGTTTCTGTTTGGTTTGTAAAAGGGAGAGACCAATAGGAAAAATAGTGGCAGTCTGTTTTAACTTTTAAAACTGCAGGGCGTCCCGGTTTGTAATGTGGTAGCTAGCATCTTTGATGAGTAAGGAAGTAGGGCCATGTTGAGTTTTAATTTACAGTTGTTATTTAGCACAAATATATATTGTGTGATAAGCGAAAGAGTTCTGCATAGGAAAACTGCTTATGGAGATAGGTCATAAAGGAAGAGTTTAAAGGAGCTACAGAGGGTGTTGAGGTTAATAAATATTAATAGAACATTGTCTGAACCAATAAAACTGGTAAAAGTCTTATAGAGATCATGGATTTGCTTTCTTCAAATAGATAAATATTGGGAATTAATAAAGTAGTTTGAATTATAAGAAAAGGAATTTGAGAGGATGATTAGAATAAAATTTTGGTGAAGAACACTCAACTGAAGGGAAATCTGAAATGTGAAATTTTCTTTGATGGCCGTGCCATATATTTTGGGTTACAAGCAAAAGTGATTGATATTTATCCTTTTTTTCCAGAGATAAAAAATGATGTTTTTGAGCAAAACAGCAACTGGTGATGGAACATTAAGTTTCCAGTCTGACCCAGAAACAGCATCCAAGGTTGTAAAATGTTAGAAAATGGAAATATCATTATTCTGGAGACTGAAAAAATACAATGTATCAAAATCAGAACAGAGGACAGTGTTGATTTGTATCTTTCATAGCAATAGCAGTGCTTATACAGACTTTTTTTTTTTAATTGAAATTTTTATTTTTTAAGTATATTTTATTGAATATGCTGTTAGAGTTTTCCCACTTTTTCCCCTTTTGGCCCACTCTGCCGGGTACCCCCAATCTCTCTAGCAATCCCCCCTCCAGTTCATATTTGTGGGTTGTACATATAAGTTCTTTGGCTTCTCCATTTCCTACACTATTCTTAACCTCCCCCTGTCTATTTTATACTTACACCAATTACACTTTTTTTAAAAAAGACTTTTATTTATTTATTTTTAGAGAGGAGAAGGGAGGGAGAAAGAGAAGAGGAGAAACATCAATGTGTGGTTGCTTCTTGCGTGCCTCCTACTGGGGACCTGGCCTGGAACCCAGGCGTGTGCCCTAAACTGGGAATGCTTCTAAATCTCTGTACCTTTCCCCCCGATCTCCCCCTTCCCCCTCCCCACTGATAACCCTCCAAATAATCTCCATATCTGTGATTCTGTTCCTGTTCTAGTTGTTTGCTTAGTTTTTGCTTTTCTTTTTGAGATTCGGTTGTTGATAGTGGTGAGTTTGTTGTCATTTTAATGTTCATAGTATTGATCTTTTTCTTAAATAAGTCCCTTTAACCTTTCATATAATAAGGGCTTGGTGATGATGAACTCCTTTATCTTTACCTTGTCTGGGAAGCACTTTTCTGTCCTTTGATTCTAAATGATAGGTTTGCTGGATAGAGTAATCTTGGTTGTAGGTCCTTGCTTTTTTATCACTTTGAATACTTCTTTCCAGTCCCTTCTTTCCTGCAAAGTTTCTTTGGATAAATCAGCTGACAGTCTTATGGGAACTCCTTTGTAGGTAACTCTGCTTTTCTCTTGCTGCTTTTAAGATTCTCTCTTTATCTTTGACCTTTGACATTTTAATTATGATGTATATTGGTGTGGTCCTCTCTGTGTCCCTCTTGTTTTGGACTCTCTGAGCTTCCTGGACTTGTATGCCTATTTCCTTCACCAAATTAGGGAAGTTTTCTTTCATTATTTTTTCAAATAAGTTTTCAATTTCTTGCTCTTTCTCTTCTTCCAGCTCTGCTATGATTTGAATATTGGTACTTTTGAAATTGTCCCCGAGGCTCCTTAGCTTATCCTTGTTTTTTGGGGTTCTTTTTTCTTCTTGCTGTTTTGATTAAATGTTTCTTTCTTTCTTATGTTTCAAATCATGGATTTGATTTTTGGCTTCATCTACTTCACTGTTGATTCCCTGTAAATTTTTCTTTATTTCACTTAATGTAACCTTTATTTCTGTCTAGGTCTTTTTTATACTGCTGAAGTACCCAGTGAGTTCCTTGAGCATCCTGATAACTAGTATTTTGAACTCCGCATCTGATAGATTGCTTATCTCTATTTTGTTTAGTTCTTTTTTTTTGAGTTTTGATCTGTTCTTTCATTTGGGTCATATTTCTTTGGCTCCTCACTTTGGCAGCCTCCCTGTGTTTTTTCTGTGTATTAGGTAGAGCTGCTTTGACTCACTGTGTTTGTAGTGTGGTCTATTGTAGAAAAGCTCACTGGTGCCCTGGCTGGTGTGGCTCAGTGGATTGAGTGCTAGCCTGTGAACCATAGGTTCTCTGGTTCGATTCCCAGTCAGGGCACATGCCTGGGTTGCAGGCCAGGCCCCTCGTATGGGGTGCTTGAGAGGCAACCACACATTGATGTTTCTCTCCCTTTTTCCTTCCCTCCTCGTCTCTGAAAATAAATAAATAAAATCTTAAAAAAAAGAAAAAAAGAAAGAAAGGCTCGCTGGTAAGTTGGATGGAGCTGAGCCTTAGGTCGTTGCCATGGTGGGGCAACCCTTGTGAACCAGGTTGATGGAGTCTCCAATATGGTGTTGCCACTCTGTGGCTCTGTGTGGGGTAGGGCTCTGGATGGGGACAGTGCCACTGCCTGGCCTCTGGAGTTTTGTCCAGGAGGAATCTGTCTCCTGGCACTTACCCTGATGCCAGACACTTCAGTTTCTCCCCATATGCCATGGTGCCCTTCAAGCTGGAGCCCAGAAGGAATGAGTCTGCATATGTCTAAATTCCTTTGTGGGCCTATACCTGAGAATCCTGCAGTTTCTTCTGCCCCAGCCCCCACTGGTTTTTACAACCAGAAGTTATGGGGACTTACCTTCCTTGCAGTGGAACTTTGGCTGGATGGTCCATTGTGGGGCTGGTATCCCTCGCTCCCCAAGGTATCCCTCCCAATTTTTCCACTACACATGGATATGGGACCCCCCCCCCCTTCTGCATCTCTGCCCCTCCTACCCGTCTGAATGAATGTGTCTTCTTTAGTTCCTTGGTTGTTGGACTTCCATACAGCTTGATTTTCTGACGATTCTGGGTGATAGCTTGTTTTGTAGGTTAGTTGTAATTTTTTTGCTATGGTTGTGCGAGGGAGGCGGGCCATGTTTATGTACACCACCATCCTGACTGGAAGTCAAGTCGCATGTTTATTTTTATAAGAAACCACCAGATTCTTGCCAGAGTAGCTGTACTGTTTTACATTCTTGCCAGCAGTGTGTGATCTAATTTCTCTGCATCCTCAGCAGCATTTGGTGGTGGTACTATTTTATATTTTAGCTATTCTGGAAAGTGTGTAGTGACAATATCATTGTGGTTTTAATTTACATTTCCCTGATGGCGAGGTGTTGGGAAATCTTTTTATGTCTTTATTTGCTCTCTGTGTATGTTCTGGTGAAATGTTTGAGTCAGTTGCCCATTTTTCTAATTGGATTGTTTTGGGTTTTTTTTTTACTGTTGGGTTTTGAGAGTTCTTTATACATTTTAGATACTACACCATTGTTGGATATGTGGTTTGCACAGTCTATATCTTGTCTTTTCTTCTTCACATGGGCTGTCACAGAGCAAAATTTAACATTTTTGATAGTCTAATTTATTAATTTTTCTTTTTATGGATCATGCTTTTAGTGTCTTAGAACTCTCTGGTCCTAGATCCTGAAGATTTCTTAATGCTTATTCTAAAAGTATTATAGTTTTACATTTTACCTGTGAGCCTATGGTCTCCTGTATATGGCAGGGTTTTTTTGTTTTTTGTTTTGAAATTTCATATACTTAATGAGATGATGCAGATGTTCTGAAGGCTTCAGAAATTCTGTATGGCTGTATAGGTGTGAAAGTTTACTTTAGTGGTTGACTCTTTTATAATCATTTATACTGTGCTTTGAAAGTTTTTAAAAGTTAATTTTTATCAATAATATATACATATTTGAAATAAAATATTGCTAAAAAATTAAGGTAATTGCCCTGGTTGGTATGGCTCAATGGACTGAGCACCTGCCTGTGAACTGAACCGTTGCTGGTTTGATTCCCAATTGGGGCACATGCCTGGGTTGCGGGCAAGTCCCCAGTTGGGGGCATGTAGGAGGTGACCAGTTGATGTTTCTTTCCCTCTCTTTCTCCCTCCCTCCCCTCTCTCTAAAAATAAATAAAATCTTTTAAAAAAGTTATGATAACCAAAAAAAGCAATCTCTTGTCCTATCCCCTCTCCATCTCCAGTCCTGCTCATTATTAGAGGTATCCTCAAGCTCTTCATTCTGTTATATACCTCGGTGTTTTCAAATGATATATTTGTACAGCCATTTTTTGAGTCACTGATTTAATATTAGATGAAAATTTTAACCTTTTATAATTTCATCCCAATCTTTATCCCAATTTTTTTGTTAAATTGATACCCAGTGGTTACATCGATATGTACACGTAAATATGCCCTGTCAAGCCAAATAGTCTATTATAACTATATTTCCTTTTCTCTGAAGTTAAAAATTCCTTCCCTGGCTGGGTGGCTCAGTTAGTTAAAGCATCATCCTCTCACAACAAAAGGTTGCAGGTTCGATTTCAGGTCAGGGCACATACCTAGTTTGTGGGCTTGATCCCCAGTGGGGGGGCAGATGGGAGGCAACCATCAGTGTTCCTCCCTTTCTCTAAAATCAATAAAAACATATCCTTGGGTAAGGATTAAAGTTTTTTAAAAAATTCCCTTTATTTGATTAATTTCCTTTTACCCCTTGTCAGATCTTCCAATGACCTCTCAAAATGATTTTCTACACAGTCAAATCATCAGAGATCATCTTTTTTTTCCCTCCCCCTGGAGGTATCTCCTAGACCTTTTTTCCTTCCTGCTTCAGTAATGGATTGGTAATTAACTGGGCTTGTTGCACAGCTATTGCCTTGGGAATTCCCTTAGCCTCTGTCTTGTGTATGATAACTGTTTTTAGTTTACTGCCTTGGAGTATATTATCCTCTAGTAGCTTCTTTGTAAAAGGGGTGCATGGCAGAGGGAAGTTTTCTTTTTTAAAGATTTTTTAAATTTATTTTTAGAGAGAGTGGAAGGGAGAGAGAAAGAGAGGGAGAGAAACATCAGTGTGTGGTTGCTTCTCACATGCCCGGCTACTGGGGACCTGGCCCACAACCCCGGCATGTGCCCTGATTGGGAATCAAAGGACACCCTTTGGTTCGCGGGCCAGCAGCACACAATCCACTGAGCCACACCAGCCAGGGCAGGAAGTTTTTTGAGAATTTTCATATTTAACAATGCCTTAATTCTTTCCTTTCACACAGTTGAAATTTGACAGGACACAGGATTCTAGGTTGAAAACAATTTTCCCTTAGGATTTTGAAAGCATTACTTTAATTGTCCGTAAGCTCCTGATGTTGCTGGCAAGTTCAGTACCATTCTCATTCTCTATCCATTTGTGGCCTAGTTTGTCTCTGGTTATTTTTAGTTTTTTTAATTTTTTGAATTCCTGGTAACAGATTTCACAGTGGTGTACCTTAGTGGGTGAGTCTTTTTTTACAAATCCATTGTTCTGTGTACTTGGTGGGCTGGGCGGGGAAACATCGATGTGTGAGAGATACATGGTTGCTTCTCGCATGCAACCCAGGCATGTGCCCCCACTGGGAATCGAACTGGTGATCTTTCAGTTTGCAGGCCAGCACTCAGTCCACTGAGCCACACCAGCCAGGGCAGGTCTTTTACTTTTTGAAGTTTACTTGCATCCCTTCCTCACCCTGCCCTATGATTTTCTTCTTTCTATTTTCTGTTTTCAATTGGGTGTTGTCCTTTCTGGATTGTTTGTATAATTTCCTATTTTGCAGCTTGATTAATTCATTCTACTTTCTGAGAGTTTTTTCCCCTTTAAATTTTCTATTGAAGGTTTTACTTCAGCTGTCATATTTTAAAATTTTTATTAGCTTTTCCTTGTCTTTTATTACATAAACTGTGTTTTTTAAAGCATCCTGCTCTTGTTTCATGAATACATTATACTTTCTTAAAGGATAGCTTGACATTTTCTTGTATTTCTGTGTTTTTCCTTCAACTTTTCAGTGGTGCTATCTACCCATTTGTTTTTAACCTATATTTTAGAGGCCTTCCTCAGATAATTGGTGATTTCATGGTGTGCAATCATAAAAAATAGTGGGTTATTAGAAAGATGTTTGCAAGCTCTGTGAGCATGGACAAGGCTTTTAAATCTCCTTTAAAGTGTATCTATTTCAGATTTTCTAGAGAATAAGCCTTTAGACTCCTGCTAGTTCTTGGAATGTTGTTATATCGACCTTTTTAGTCGGGCCCTCCCTTTCTGTGTGGTACCTGATACCTTCTATTGCTAAATGTTTCCAGGGTTCTGAGACATGAATTGGCTTGTTCCTCATTGGTGTCATCTTTGGACCCTGAGCTGCTTTTGTCTTCATCTGTCGTTAGAGTTACAATATCTATTCATTGAAATCAAGGTAGAACTTATTTCTATTTCTTGTATTTCTTACTGTTTTTGTGAAATGACTTTGAAAAGAAGGGGGAACAGAGGCCTTTCTCCATTATCTTAACTAGAATTTGAAGTAATTTTTGACCCCAAAAGATTTTGACTTTTTAAATTCATCCAGTGATTATGAATGAATATTTTGCAACTCTTTTGTGTTTATTCAGTCCATCCTCAAAATATTGATATTTTCGCCCTTCTGGTGTGGCTCAGTGGAGTGAGCGCCGGCCTGCGAACCAAAGGGTCGCTGGTTCAATTCCTAATCAAGGCACATGCCTGGGTTGCGGGCCAGGTCCCCAGTGGGGGGCATGTGAGAGTCAACCACACATTGCTGTTTCTCTACCTCTCTTTCTCCCTCCCTCCCCCTCTCTAAAAATAAATAAAATCTTTAAAAAATCTTTTAAAAAATTGATATTTTCATTATTTAGAATAGTCAAATGAATGTAGTAAGGCATTGGAATAGTTCACTGTTCAGAAAAGTGTCATTTAAAGGAAACAGCTTTCATTTAGACATGTAATTATTGGTCGACTTACTTGGGGAAGAGGAGTATTTCTGCTTTTTGAACAAAGTGTAACTGTAGTATTAAGTTTCAGTTTTATGTTCTCAAATGTATACTATTTTACAGGATACTGAACAAATGATTCAGCAAATTCATAATCTCTCAAAGGACTGAGGTGTGTCTAACATAGTGTAGCACTTGGCATTGAATAATAAGGTATCTCACACTTGACTTTTTGACTAGTTTGAAACCTAGTAAACATTTGTACTTACTAAAGGGGAGTATTGTTATTTTACCTCTTTATTTATTCTTAAATCTTACAGAAAATGTCTTTGCCTCCCTTAAATTAGGTGTTAACAGATAAATGTGAATTTTAAAAAAATTCATTAGTGTCTTTTTGCATATTTGTGTGTGTGTGGATGTATACTTAGCATAATAAAAATGGGTAAGAGTGCTGTGGAAGATGGAAGGTAAATAAAATGTCAAAGTAATTGTTCAAATGTAAGCTCTTTGCCTAAGTGAATAATAGTTCTAAAACCTTTTTCTTTGGGAAAATTTCAAATCTACAGAAAAGGTACTTATTACAGTAAATCCTCTTATACCCTTCCTCTAGATTCACCAATTGTCAGTATGTTCCTATTTACTTTTGTGTCTCTTAAGAAAGTTTATTTTGGCCCTGGTTGGTGTTGCTCAGTGGATTGAGTGCCCACCCGGGAACTGAAAGGTCACAGGTTCAGTTCCCAGTCAGGGCACATGCCTGGGTGCAGGCCAGGTCCCCACTTTGGAGCATGTGAGAGGCAGCTGATTGATGTATCTCCCACATTGCTGTTTTTCTCCCTCTCATTCTCTCCCCCTTCCCCCTCTCTAAAAGTATATAAATAAAATCATTTTTTAAAAAAGTCTATTTTGTATATGATGTGGTGCCTGATTCAAAATAAATTGAAGATCTTTATTTCAAGCAGAACATAGTTATTAAAAAGAATAATGTAGGAAATTAAGCTATAAGCTTTTGCATTGCTGTTCATTAAAATTTTTTTTGAGGTGTTAGAGTGTGTCACAACCACAGTCTGAGTACCTGGGATGCAGTGGTGAGTAGTTCCTTTTAAGAGACTTTATTTTTCTGTTTTGCTTTATCTTACATAGTCATAATTGCTATACTTCAAGAAATGTCAAATTTTAAACAACCAGCTAGTAACACTACAGTTATCTAGAGAGTAATCCTCCATCAGTCTCTAAATACATTCAGACCAAAACAAATCATATATTCACAAATCCCCTAAATTAAAGTGTGTTTTCTTGGTGCCTTACTGACTTTGATATTTAACACCATTTCATTAAGCCCAAAGCAATTGAGAAGCAGCAGACTTTGCTGTTATGCAAGTAATATGTCCAACCAATGGAAATTAGACCAGATAGACACTTAGGGAGGAGGCCTGAACACCACACTGAAGATTAAAGACTGTATTAATGACTATACCACACATTGACACATTTGTGCGTTGATGATTATGTGGTCAATGAGAAGAAATTCTTTTATCTTCAGTAGTCTCTGTCAGGGTAGACAGTTTGATATATTTTGGAGACATATCAAATTTTAAAAGACTTAAGTTTTAGTGCCATAAGTGGAATTAGACTTTAATGGAATAGTTTGTCCACAAGATGCTAGATAAGTGACTTATTTTAAAATAGCGAAACTGACTTCTTATATTAATATTTTAAAAATTGGGATACGTCAATGGAAAAGTGAAGCCTGAGGGTGAATATACAAACAAAATATGAGCCTGGGTAAAGTAAACTTAAGATTTATTCACCAATTCTCAAGTATTAATGTGGATTATCCTTTGAAATGTGAGTGAACCAGTTTTGGGGATAAACATAAGGATTTTTTTTCATATTGAATAATACTTTTAAAGAAATAATCTCTTTATTTTAAGTGGATTCAAAAGGGTCTGCACAGATGTGTAAATGTCAGAGCCATAAATAGCACCTTAGTGAAACTGGCTTATGCTTGACCTCAAAGATGGACTTCCCGGAGGTCAGTCCTCCTCTTAACTTAATATGCCTCCCTTAAGAATAGTGGTCTTTTTAGGTCAGAAGTCGCAGGGTTTGGAGTTTGCATTTCTCTATATAATAAAGAATTCTAATAAAGTATTCAGTAGCAATATCTTATATAACATAAATAATTATAAATTAAGCAACATGTGGACTGTTTAGTTTGTTGGGGCGATTTGTGACTCATGGTTAGTGTGTACTTAAGGGAATAAAAATAATTTCAGTATTAACCTACTAAATTCCAAAGTAACTGATTTTTAACTATTCCTAACATGACTTTACCTCTTTAATTATTCTTCTTCAGTTTTCTCTTCTGAAAAGTTTTCCTTATTCAGATGTTTTTATGTGTAAGTGCCACAGATTACAGGACTTTTTTTTTTAACACAGCACTTTAGTTTAAACTTAGCTCTCAGCACATGTTTTCTTGAGCCGATTTCAACCTATTTCTAGGTTATGTGTTCTAGAAGGCCCTGTTCAGGACATTGGTGATGAGGGAGTGTGTGTGTGTATGTGTTGGTACTCTTACATCTGCCCTAGGTTATAGTCTCCCCACTTTATGATGACTTCCAACTCCAGTGGTGATTTTGGTAACATTTTTATCCTTGGCATTCTGCCTATCCTTGGAACACTTTACTTTAGCCCCATAAAAATGTTACTGCCAAATGGACTATTTCTTCAACATTTTGCCTTCCTGATTTTCTATTGGATTTTAGTAAATTTACTGAGGTTAAAATTGTTCAGTTCAATGAGATATTTTTAGGGAACTGTATTCTTAAATGCAGTTTGTTTTTTCATGTGCTCTTAGATGAATGTATTTGTTGACTGATGTAAAGGAGGAGCTGGAAAGACAATTGGACATTTTAAATATTAATTTTGAGGAAAGCATTATAGCTAACTTAATTTTAAGAGTAAATAATTCAGAATTTTTGTTAATTTGTTCTTGACTCTTTAATAAAAACACTTCTCCCTGAAAGCAGTGGTGTTCTGAACTTGCTTGGTACTGCATGCTTATGTATACATATTTTTGTAGATTTTGAAGTGCACCACAGAATAGTTTTCAGCTTGTCTTTCTTGCTGTTTGTCAGTTATATTTTCTCATAACTGCCATGGTCTGGTTCAGTGAATGATTGGCTTTTAGGCAGTATTTGGCCTTCCTCAACCACTGTGAAATTTGGATAATGTGTGGTTGGTGGGTTGACTTTCTTTAAAGATGATAAAAAATATCATGTTTTGAAATGTGCATTGATTATGAAGGCATTAGTTCCAAAGTGGATTTCTTACAGTGGTGCTAGGCTAGCATGACCGGGAAACTTGCTGAAAATGCAAGTTCTCATGTCCCACTCTGATCTATTGAATCAGAAACTCCTTGAGTAGGGCTCAGCCACCTGTGTTTTTGACAGAGCCCTCCAGATGATTCTGCTACAAGTTCAAGTTCGAGAATCAAGGCTGTACTATTAAATAAATACATCACAGAAAGAGTTGTATTTTACTTTTTTTCTTACCCCACAATGTATCCTGGAGACCATCCCTATCAATGTATATAGTTTATTCATTTTTTTAAACTGTTGTGTAGTGTTCCATTAGATGTATCACAATTTAGTCAACCAGTCCCCTCTTTATGACATTTTGGCTCTGAAGCATTGTGTTTAGAAACTATGTGGTGCCAACTGTGAAGGGCCTTGTGTAGTCTGGCAGTAAGCTTGTACTTTATCCTATATAGCAAGTGGTGAGTGGAAGGGTTGGCTCTGTGCCACTGGCTGGGTGAGTTGGTGCCATTAACTGAGAATATGGGAGTAGGAGAGCAGGTCTCTTAGGCATGATAGTAAGTTTCTGAGTTGGAATATGTGCCTGTCGGATATCTAGGTTAATATGTTCAGTAGACACTTGTATTCCTCTGAAAGGTAAGAAGTGGAATGTCATCTGGGGAAATAAAAGCAATTGAAGTCATGGTGACTTCAATGAGTATGGAGTAAAAGGAGAAAAAGTCCAAAAATGGTAAGGAATACCAATACCATTTAAGTGTAGACAGGATAGGAATCCAGCAAGGAAGTTAAGAAGTAATGGCCAGAGTGGTAAGGGGGGATGGTGTAGTGAAAAGAACATAAATTAATTAATATATATCTGTGTTGCCACTCTTTGACTTCAGGAAAGTTTTTAAATCTCTTTGAACTTCTCTTTAAACAGGGTCAATATGCTTACCTTGCAAAATTGGTTGGAATAAGTGGAATGATGTGGCAGTTAGTGCAGGGCATGGGCCGTAATAGACATTTACTTAGATATTTGTTAAGAGCTAAAACCTTGGAGTTATCCTTGATGCCTCTCTCACATCCTTCATGAGCAGATTCTTTTGACTCAACATTCTGAACCTCCCACTTCTTGCTATATATCTACTGCAGTATCTGGTCCATGGTACCATCATGTTGCCTGGACTAATGTGGAAACCTAAGTGGTCTCCCTGCGTCCTTTCTTAAGTCCTTTACAGTCCCTTCTTAACAAGACACCTACAATAAATCAGTTAATGTTTAATTGATACATTATGAGTGATATATCAAATGCCTTGTAAGTTCTCGAATATTTGAAAGAACAAAAGAGTCATTTAATTTTTTTTAGTGTACTCCAAATCATAGACTAACACAGCTTTGTGCACATGTAATGTAGTTTCTTGCATACAGTGGGTGCTTTATAAAAGTTGGTTGATGTTGCAACATGAAGCACTAATTGCTAAACCTTTGCTTTACCAGTCAGTTTGGAAATCTGTACTTCCTAGTCATTAACAATGCACTACTTATTTAGGATCCCTAACAAACTT
This sequence comes from Macrotus californicus, assembly GCA_007922815.1. Taxonomy (NCBI): domain Eukaryota; kingdom Metazoa; phylum Chordata; class Mammalia; order Chiroptera; family Phyllostomidae; genus Macrotus; species Macrotus californicus. Next base: position 11,998 of record VMDR010001274.1, on the reverse strand, counting down.
GAAGTGAGGAAGCAGTATGTTTGTTTGATTAATGTATTCATTTATTCATTCAACATACATATGAGTGCCCACTGTGCTAGATGTTGGGAGTATGGCACTGAACTAAATGAAGTTCTTCCCTTACATATCAAACACAAGTATGCACAACATACTAGAGTATAACTCAGTAATTAACAAAAAGTTTGAAGATGTGCCAACTTTTTACATTTAGTTTATTAAGTGGCTTAGCAACCTTACCAAGAACCCAGATTATCTTTCCATCCTGTGCTTAGTCAGTTGTTTGTCCTCAAGCTAGTCTTCCTCATGGTGTGGAGATAGTTGCAGCAGTTTCTTTTCCCCTTTCAGCTTTTTATTTTGAAAAACTTTTCAGACCTACTGAAAATTTGGAAGAATAGTGGAACTGTTCTTGCCCTTACATACCCTTCATGTAGATTTTCTAGTAACATTTTGTTGCATTTGTGTACACGCTTTGTGTTTGTATTCGTTTTGTTTGCTAGATCATCGGAAGATTTTCAAGTAAGCTGTGGATATCACAATACTGGGTTCCTAAATACTCCAGTGTGTCTTCTCAAAACAGGAAATAAAGCAGGAATGTTCTCTTATATATCTACAACATCATAATTATACTCAAGGAATTTAATATTAGTTAATAATATTGTATGTTTTATAGTTTTTATTTAAACTTACTTAACTTTTTTGCCTTTTTGGGGGGAGGGGTCGGCAGTTGCAGTGCCCAGAGTCCAGTTCAGAATTACACTTGAATTAGTTGTCCTGTCTTTTTACTTTCCTTAATCTAGAACAAATCATATCATGACATTGACATTTTTGAATGAGTTTAAATATTTTGTTAATAAAATCCCCTATATTTGGGATTCAAATTAAGCATTTTGGCAAAATACTACCTAGGGGGGATGTCTTCCTCAGTGCCTCATATCAGGAAGTGCATAATGTTATCTTGTCCTGTTATTGGAGATAATAATTTTGAGCCCTTGGATAAGATGTAGGTGGCCAGATCTCTCCGTTAAAGGTACTTTTCCCCTTTGTAATTAGTAAGTAATAGGCTGATGCTTTGAGACTGTGTTTCTGTCTTACTCTCCAATAACATTTTGCTTGGTGGTTTGATCCATGAATGAATCAGTTATTATTATATCTCATGTTGCAAAAAAACAATGTTTATCTTTCAGTCCTTTTTTTTAAGCTCATAAAAACTCAGACCAGAAGCCCTTGGTTCACTTACTTTTTTACATTGCAGCAGCCACAGTTGTGCCACTGTGGACATGTTTAAACAAGTGTTTCTTGGCTTTTTACTTACTCAGCATACTAGCCTTCCTTGATCTACTCTCTCCACTGTTTATGTTTTAAACCAATTTCAAAAATGCCTAATGAAAATAATAACTTCATAATTTAAAAAGTTAAACAGTACTAATAAATGACTTACAATGGAGTACCCTGTACCACTCTTTCCATTTTGAGTTCTGCTGTCCTGTGACAACTCTTTCAACTCTTAGCTAGTTCTCCTATTTTACCATCCTGTTTCTAAATATGATTATACTACTATTTATTTATCAACTTTAGACATTATGTGTTGATTTCCTATTTTGGAATGTAAGACTTTGAGCCCAAGATACATTGGCCTCACAGTCCCTGCTGCTGCTGTCTTGTACAAGGTGAATATTCTGGAGATGTAGGTCTTTTGTTTATTTACTGTGTATGTTTCCTTACTCCTGATGTTCCTTAGTAGGCTCAGTGATACGCTTTTCTTTTTTAGTGTTCTGATTATGATTTCTTGGTTTATTTTTTTAAGGGCAGTTAAAACAACTTACAGGAAGTCACTCATGGGCACCCATACATACAAACAGATGACTCCTTTGCCTGAGTAATGGAACAGCTACTTACTTTTTCTTCTGGCATATTTTATACTTAATCATATGCATAAATAATTTTATGTATTGTTATATATATATAATTACTTTTATTATTTTCAATTTTGTGTATACCTTTCTGTATCTGCATGGTAGTCATGTTAATTTTTTGTCAAAAATATTTTTAATGCAGCTATTATAAGCATAATATTTACTACCCATTACTTATTACCTACTACTTATTAATACTTATTACCTGTTATTTTCCATTTTTAACATTTGTTGGTATTCAATTATTGAGTGAATACTAAGAATCTGAAGTATATTAGTTCATTTTAGTACCTCAGGAAGACTGGTTCTATTTTTTTCAGAAATAAATAATTAGCCTGGAATTGTAAGATTCTAAGAACATTGACCTGGGTACTGTAATACATAAATTTGGAGAATATGACTTGCTGGGCATGTGATACTTTTGCAGTCCTCGTAAGTTGTATTTCAGGGCTGATAAATTGGAGATTGCAGACACTTTCATTTGGTGCTTCCTGTTTGCAAGCTTCTATTTTCTTTTTTTTTTTAAGTATATTTTATTGATGATGCTATTATAGTTTCTTTTTTTTCCTCCCCTTTGTTCCCCTCCACCTGGTACCCCCCATTCCCTCCAGCATTCTCCTCCTTTAGTTCATGTCCATGGGTTGTACATATAAGTTCTTTGGCTTCTCCATTTCCTATACTATTCTTAACCTCTCCCTGTCTATTTTGTACCCACCATTTATGCTTCTTATTCCCTGTACCTTTTCCCCCTCTCTCCCCCTTCCCCCTCCTCACTGACAGCTCATGTGATCTCCATTTCTGTGATTCTGTTTCTGTTCTAGTTGTTCGCTTAGCTTTTGTTTTTGTTCTTTAGATTTGGTTGTTGATAATTGTGAGTTTCTTGTCATTTTACTGTTCATATTTTTTATCTTTTTCTTAGATAAGTCCCTTTAACATTTCATATAATAAGGGCTTGGTGATGATGAACTCCTTTAACTTGACCTTGTCTGGGAAGCACTTTATCTGCCCTTCCATTGTTTTATTTTCAGTAACTATAATTTACCAGACTTAAAAACCTCAAGATGCTTTGAGCAGTTCATTTCATTGAATTCTTTAATTAAATACTTCCTAATGATTTAAAAAATGCAAACAAAATTTAGAAGATTCATTTATAAAAATAGTTCAGTACCATTGTAGGACATAGGACACTTAAGTAGATTCATGAAGTAGTTCTTTTCTTTCCTTTTTAAAAAAATTTTTAGACAGAGGGGAAGGGAGGGAGAAAGGGAGAGAAACATCAGTGTGTGGTTGCCTCTTGTGGGCCCCTACTGGAGACTTGACCCACAACCCAGGCATGTGCCCAAACTGGGGCATGGAGCTGGCAACCCTTTGGTTTGCAGGCCAGCGCTCATTCCACTGAGCCACACCAGCCAGGGCCGAAGTAGTTTTTTACAGGCTCAAATATTTCCAAAATGATTGACGACATGTGTTAATAGAGAAATCACATGCTGCCTTTCATGTGTCTGTGTGTGTGTGATCCTCATCAAGTTGATCACAAGTTTTATGGTTAAGTCATTATGAATTTCTAAATTTTAACATTAGCTTATTTTTCCGTTGGTAAAATATTGTAGCCTTTTCGTATGCAGTTATGAGTATGTATTCCACAGCTATTCCAAGTGTATTTTTCTTGTTTTAGCAGGGTTTGGGTTTTGTTTTGTTTTTTTTTTAGCTTAATGGGATCATTGTTTTTACCATGGCACTGTACACCACAAGAATTTGTACTCATTATCACTAAAAGAAAAAATGTATCTTTAGTGTTACATATTTTTAATTGAATTCACAATAGTTTTCGTAGTAATATCAGATGTTTCACCTTAAACAGAATAAACTTTCAAAAGCTTTATTTCGATTCCCGTGAATGGATGAAAGAGTCTGTGCCATCAGTGGGATGATGGTTTTTCTGTTTGAAACATGGCCCTCATACACTTGTATCTGTGATCTCTGCATTCTTCTGTTAATGAATCCAACAGGTTAATAATTATTCTTCCTTTTTTTTAAGTGGACAAGGAACTGTGGAATTAAAATTATGAAACAATACAGTACTCATCTGCTAAAATTAATTTATCACAGAATGTTTTGTAAAGGCATCTTTTACAGCTGTATGTATTATTTTCATCTTCAAACACACAGTCTTAAAATAACTACTGCCTTTGAATTAAATGCTGGTCTTTCCTTAGATTTGTTTCATGTCAAAGTGAAGAAACAAATATATATCACAGTGTTTTCTCTTTAAACATAAACTTTCTCTGAGTGAATTGTCTGAAGCGCTTATTGCGCAATATATAGATTAGTTGTAGATATACACTGTAAAATGAATGATAAAATAATTGTAGCAAACGCATTTATACTCTCTGTATATTCTTTTTTTTTAAAAAGATTTTATTTATTTATTTTTAGAGAGAGGGAAGGGGAGGGAGAAAGAGAGGGAGAGAGACATCTATCAGTAGCCTCTCGTATGTGCCCTAACTGGGAACCAACCCGCTATCCAGGCACATGCCCTGACCAGAAATTGAACCAGCGACCTTTTGCTTTGCTGGAGGACACCCAACCAACTTAGCCACACAAGTCAGGGCTCTCTGTATATTCTGAAGGGCCTGCTTATGCACATTTTATCTATACACACTCCTATAATTTTCCATGTTTCCTCTTTATGCCCCCGACTGGGAGGTAACCTGATGATTTCTGGGATCTTGTTGAGGCAGCAGCTTGAAACATCCTCTGTAGCATCTGTTAAGGCCAGAAGGAGATGACTGCCTTTTGTTATGTTTGAAAATCAGCTGGATGCGCTAGAAGGGGACATGTCAGTTGTTTTGCATTTGTAGAGGGTTGGGAAATACCGACAGTTTATCACTGGCCATCTTTTTAGATTGAATCGTGTGTTAAAAAGTGGTAACTGTTTACACTGCACATTTATCTCACATAACAATGTAAGACCTTGACAAAAGTTTGTAGTACTGACTGAAGGTCTACCAAGCCCTCTCCACTTATTTTAAAGCACCTGTGTTAAAAGTCTAAACTCTGAGGCAGACAGGAAATGTGTACAGGATGTTGGAAAACATGATAAATGAGGACTGTTCTGGTTAGATGGACTTAGTGACCACCATGCTTGCAGCAGTGTGGTGGGGTGATAAATATTCATCAAATAAAGAAAAACACCAAACCAGAATAATTCTCTAGTTAGATAATTGTTATGAATAGAAAATACATTGTGAAATCAGAATAAACAGAGGTTCTTACCCTTTTCCTGTTTCAGGGCATGGGGAGGTAGCACAGGAAATGCTGTCCTAAGGAACTGACATTTATGCTGATATCTGAGATGTTGTTAGAAGTCAGGTAGGAGAAAAGAGAGAGGAAAGGAAGAACGTTCCAGACAGACGAAATAGTCACAGAAAGGTCCTTGGTGAGTAAAGGAGGTTATTGAGTTCAAAGAACTGAAAGAAGGTCAGTGTTGCAGACGTGAGTCCAGTAGGGAGAACAGAAGGAGAGATGTTGAAGAGCAGGTGTTGGCCAGATCATGCAGAGCCTGGTAGTCTTTGTTAAGGATTTCAGTCCCACTGAAGGTCTGAGCAGGGATGTGACATATTTAAATTTTTAAAAGATGGCTGGCCCAGATATTGCGCAGAGTGGATTGTAGTTGGAATTTCTAGTTGAAGACTTACCAAAGATGTATTTAAACTCTTATATGTACATTGAGTGGTTTAATCTTTAAGGAGCATGAGAGACTGTGTGTAAAAGGACCTATCAGTGACTAAGCCTTTAATTTTTTCTGGAGATGATCTTTTAGTGACAAGTGTATTAGAGTATTGAGCAAAGAGACAGGGTTCTATCAAAATTCATTTACTTTGTGAGCTTGAGCAAATCATTTAACCTCTAAGCCTCTATGTTTGTAAACTGAGTATGTTAGAGAAATGTGTGTTTAGTAGTGTTAATCTCTTAACTCTCATTAACATATGGGCTGAATCTTGCTGAGTCATTTTTCTCAGACTATGTGGGCAAGGTTTAATTAAAGCCCGCTAAGCAAACTTAATGACATCTCATACCTCTTCTGTAGAAGTCAGAGGAAAGAGTCGTTTTATGTATATGCTATTGTTTTTTAATTAAAGTTTTTTTTGCAGAGCAATTAGTGTATTAGTTCATGTAGGTTCCTTCTTGAGAGAAAATATCTAGGACTACAGATGGTACCTCCTTGCATTAAAAAACTTTTTTTTCTTTTATTGATTCTAGAGAGAGGGAAAGAAAGGGAGGGAAACATCAATGTGAGAGAGAAACATTGATTGGTTGCCTCTTGCATGTGCCCTGACAGGGAGTTGAACTGACCTTTCAGCTTGCAGGACGATGCCCAGACATCTGAGCCACACTGGCCAGTGTGCCCCTCCTTGCACTTTAGTGGTAGTTTGAAATTAAGAATTACTGATTTGCCTTATGCCTCACTATGATCTCATATATTAAAAATGTTTTTCATCTGATAATACAATCTCATTACATACTATAGCCTCTTTTCCTTCTAAACAGCATTGAGGTAGGGATTTTTATGCCCCAAAAGTTGACTTTTTTCCCTCATAAAAAAGTTCACTTTAATAGAGGTGGTCTTAATTTCTGCAGCAGAACCATGGTTGAAGCTAGTGGGCCTGCTGCCAGCAGAAGGCCCCTACCTAGTTCATCAGTAGAATTGGATCTTTGCCTCTGTAGTCAAAACAAGATAACCCTAACTATCCCAGGAATAATGCTGGATTGCAGTGTTCCTCAGGACTACAGATTTTTCTATAATTTTTTTAAATAAATTTTTTGAGGCATACCCTGAAGATATTAATGCCTTAAATAGCAAGGCATTTAAAAACTTTCAACTGTTCAGATAGTTTTGATGATAGCAGTTTTGGTGTGGGGACACTGTACTTCTGTGTGTGTGTCAGTCTTAGATTTATCTTCTCTCTGCGTTATCACCCAAGTTTTCTGCTGAAGCTCCTTGATTTTCGGGATCAGGCTCCTTGGACATATTGAATGACATGTAAATTCTAGAAAAGTTACTATATTCTGTACCACCATGAACTCACAGCAGGGGGAAAAAAACAAAGCTTAATTTCACTTAAGAATGTCCTTAATGAAACAGAAAGAACTTTTCATTTTAATAAATCTTTACCCTTGAGTGAACATCTTTTTTTTCTGTGTGACAAAATGGGTAGTAACTGTAAAATATTTCTGCTTCATTATGAGACAGTGATGATTATCTTGTGAAATTGAATTGTCCACCTTTTTAAAAACAAATTTATTCATTTTAGGAGGAGGGAAAGAGGGGAGGTAAAGAGAGAGAAAAACTGATTTGTTGTTCCACTTATTTACGCACTCATTGGTTGGTTCTTGTATGTGCCCTGATGGGGATTGAACTTGCAGCCTTGGCGTGTTGGGATGATGTTCTAACCAACTGAGCTACCTGGCCAGGGCTGAATTGGGCATCTTTTTCATGGAACATCATTTATTCTTGGAAGAACAAGTGGTACACTATCATTATTCAAACGAGTATTTGGCAGATGACACTTTCCCAAGTGAATGAAATTATATTTGTTGCCAATGAAATAATTCATGCTTTTAAATGAAAATTACAATTCTGGAAAACTTTTGTTTTCCTCCTTGAGCTTGACAGCTTTCCAATAAGACATTCCCCTGATGAGGTCCATGGTAATATTTATGAATATGTTTCTTTTCATACTGTATAATGAGATGTTTCAGCATAAGGAAGAACTGTGTAGTGAACCAATATTTTTTCAAATGACCAATACATGATGTTATAAAAGCATGTGTGGATAAAAAGATCCACTCAAAGTGTAAACTAACAGATGGATTCAACGTAATAGAATATGAAAATTCATTGATATGGTTTCAGAACCCACATTGCAACTAATCTCTAAGAAAGTATCACTTCAATAGTGTCGAAGGTTATTTAGAATTATCTAAATAGGCTCTTAAAATGCTCCTCCCTTTCCAGCTACATATCTGTGCAGCTAGACTTTCTTCATATATGTACTTTTTATTCCTAATACATTTCAACCAAAGCAGCTTATTTTAGAGAGGGAGGAAGGGAGGAGGAAGAGAGGGAGAGAAACATCAGTGTGTGGGGGCCTCTTATGCGACCCCTGCTGGGGGCTTGGCCTGCAACCCAGGCCTGTGCCCTGACTGGGAATTTGATCAGCGACCCTTTGGTTCACAGGCTGGCACTCAGTCCACTGAGCCACACCAGTCAGGGCATGGAAAATATTTTTAAAAATAAAAATGTTACTTATAGGTTTGTTATTTTAAAATAGATTAATACATATTTAAATTTTTTCTTAGTTTTAATTTTTAATATGGTAAATGTAAGTTGATATAAGCCATGTAAACAAAAACTTTTTGGGGTCCTCAGTAATTTTGGGAGTATAAAGGGGTCCTCGAACTGGTGGTATACTTCTTTCATTGCTTCTGTGGTCCCCACTAACTCCGTTATAATGTAGTAGGAGAGACTGACACAGATGAAAAGTGAAATGCTAGAGTAATATATGAAGTAATGGTACTGAGAAAAGTCACTTAAAGGAAATCCACCTAGAACAGTGAACATTTTCCTAGCAAATAATGGAAAGCAAACAAATGCCGGGAACTTGGCAGAGAAATTAAATTAAAACTTATGAAAGCAAGTTTTATCTTCTATTTGACAAAATTGGGATTAGAATTTTAATTTTGGGGTACCATGAGAGACTCTAGTGTGGAAGGGCTGGCATACTTTTTCTGGCAAAATTGTATAAATAAGATCCTTTAATCTTACTTTTGACTTTTATAGTGTGAATATAAAGAGTCACTAAAATATATTTAAAAGTCTTACTCATTTTTAAGGGACTCTCAATTTTGTGTTCAGATCATTTTAAGTCCACTTGAGCTGTCATTCTTCTCTATTTCTGTTCCTGTGTTTATTCTTCATTTGTCAGTGGCTCAGTTCTCCCCTATCATTTTTCACTGCATCTTTTACAGGATTTACAGCCTCTTTTGATAGTTCAGTTTACACTGTGTTGTTATTGGAACTGTTTGGTAAGAGACATCACCAACAGTATTCAAATTCCACTACTCTGTTGGAATGAAATGGTTTTGTGCTTTGGCAGGTGTTCTGAATGGATCAGTGTAGATTTAACTTGTTTATCAGATGTTTTGTCGTCTGATAAATAAGCCAGAGAAGAGGTGGCTTGACAGGGTTTTTGTTGTTGCTGTTGTTGTTTTTTAGACAAAGCAAAACCTGAGCTGGGAGCTAGCAGTGAGGCGGTGGTAAAGGTTTGTGGAAGTAAGTGAGCAGGAACTTACAGTAGCTGTGTTTTGTCTAATGTAGAGTAAGCAGACGCCGTGCAGAGTATTCTGAGTGCAAGTGTCATGACCAGATGACAGACACGTTGTCTTAAGAGTGGGGAGTAGGCATTGTAGATTAATAAGTTTGAAATATCAACAGCAAGCCCTAGGTTCTGAAGATTTGGTGGCTTCTAGAGATAGTATATAAACTCATTTTGTAACAATTTAGAAAAGGTTTAATTATGTGACAAGTTATATACAGTTTTTATATCCATAAAGGGGAAGGGGAAGGGGAAAGCTAACAAAGGGTCTAGAGATAAGTGAACAAATTCAGGGAAAATTCAGAAGAGGGTCACTGACGTGAGAGCCATACAGCTGCCCAGGGTACAGTTCAGACTGGACCGGGCCATGGTCAGGAGAGGAAGACGAGGGCAGGCCGAAAGGAGGATGGACCATCGGTGCCGCTCGTGGTTGAAGTGAGAGCTTTTTATGGACGTAGGTTTTTACACATGGTCTCATTTAGTCCTCACAGCGTATTGGGGATGGGAGTCATAACTCCGGCTGCAGTTGGGGGAGCCAGAGGCAGGTCTAGAGAGGTTAAGACTTCACCCAATGCAACACAGCTAGTGTGTGGCAGAGTCGGGCCATGTTTGCCTGCATCCTCTTACTTACTGTGCTCCACACTGCCTTTCTTAATTCCTAAGGTGAATTCACACTGTACTTGTATTTTCTTACTGGTGTGTAGTGCATAACTTAACAGGTCATCAAAATATGATTGGAGTAGCTTTGTAGGGATCAACATTGTTATTTTAGACACGGTTACTTTTGATGCTGTGGTACCAAATAATTTAAGAAGATTCTGGAGAACACCATCTTGTGGAAGGTGCCTCCAAAGTTTTGGGTAGTGGAAACTACGGCGGAAGCAGCAACATGGTATTTTATCACAGAGTGTGTTTGCTCAGTTGTTGGACATGGGAAAGTTTCTCCTTCCTTTTTTCAGAAAAGTGTCACAGGAGCATATAAAGAGAGCTCAGGAATAAAGGAAATGGAGGAAATTCATTAGGGATTCAAGGTATTAACGACAACATCTCAAATTTAAAACTACCTCTGGAAATACATGATTCCAGTGTGTAAATCTTAGGACTTTTGTGAAACAAAGCAAATCTCATGAATTTCTGCTACACTAATTTTGAATTCAAAATAATTAAGACATAGTAATTGTGATTATGTTTTACTTTATCATCAGAACTTTTGATTTCTCAGATATCTCGAGATACAAATACAAATTTTTTAAAAGATTTTATTTATTTATTTTTAGAGAGAGGAGGGAGGGAGAAAGAGGGAGAGAAACATTGATGTGCGAGGAATACATCGATCAGTTGCCTCTCATATGCACCCCCACTGGATCAAAAGAGAGGTTGTTAAGTAATTTCCCAGGGTCACATAGCTTATAAGTAATAAAGCCAGGAGTCAAACTGGGGCATTTGTTATCAGAGTTCATGTTCTGAACAAGCTCTATGATTGGGAATAAATTCCTGACTAAATATTTCTGGGTTTGGGATTGCTACTCTGTACAGTGGGACCAAAGATGCTCAGCAAAAGGCAAGATCAAAGGCAGGTATGTATGTGAAGCACTTTGTGAATCCTAAAACCACAGAAATGTAAATTACTGGTGCCATTATTACTTCTGACTGGGAATCAAACTGGAGACCTTTTGGTTCATAGGCCCGTACTCAATCCCCTGAGCCATACCAGCCAGGGCCAAATACATATATATTTTTAAATTTTTACCAAATGGATACGTAGTAAAAGGCAAGTGCTAAATAAGTATTTAAAACTCTACATGGAGCCCTGGCCAGGTAGCTTAGATGATTAGAGCATCATCCTGATACACCACAGTTGTGGGTTCAATCCCAAGTCAGGGCACATATAAGAATCAACCAAGGAATGCGTAAATAAGTGGAACAACAAATCAGTGTTTCTCACTCTCTCTCAAATCAATAAAAATAATTAAAACACTACACGGGTATTACAAATAGAGGTATTAAAGGAAATGTTCATTTTTCAAATAAGAAAATTTAACTTATTCTGACTGGGTAAGAAAAGGCATTATATCTTTGGTGCATAGAGAAACATTAATTCTCTGTGTTTTTGTGGTGTTTCTTATGTTTTTATACTATTGTCTATTAACTGGTATTGTGGAATTTATCAGATTTCCCAGCTGTCTTCTCTAACTATGTTACTTCTGAGAATCTTAATGCCTTTATGAATTAGAGGAGTGTCTCTAAAATAGTGCATAACAAATCTTGACTTACACCTAGAGATTCAGCAATTCTTGGGCTCTTATATATTACTGTGTAATGTCAGGTTCTTTTGTTTACTTCGATGAAATTTTTTTGTTAGAATGACTTTTGTTATTTGTAATGTAATTTTAATGTAATGTAATATACAAGTATTTCAGAACAGAAAGTCTATAAATGGGATACAAGAGCAATATACAAAGATCAAATGTACTTCTCTTCACTTAATGAGATTAAGACAATAATTCCATTTATAATGCCATCAAAAAGAATCAGTATTTAGGAATAAATTTAACACAAAAGTGCAAGACTTGTATACTGAAAACACTGTTCAAAGAGATTGAAGATATACCCAGTGTTCATGGATCAGAAGACAAGGTCTCAAATTGATCTGCAGAGTCATTGCAATCCCTATCAAAATCCTCACTACCGTGTTTGGGGAAGTTG